>VMBQ01000799.1:46737-57550 GCA_007657795.1 Dreissena rostriformis
CCTAAACAAGTTGGTTTGGTTTAGTGATATGGGTGGATTACAAATGGTTACAAGAGTTCCGCGGTTGGAGACATATGCCCCCAAAACAGGGCCTTGATTTTCACACTTATTGTGACAGTGACCTTGACCTTTGACCTTGTGACCCCAATTTCAATAGGGGTCATCTACTGTCCAAGGCCAATGCACATGTAAAGTATCAAGCCAATCAGTCAATTTGTTCACAAGTTATTGATCGGAAACGATTTTCACACTTATTGTGATAACACTTATTGTGACAGTGACCTTGACCTTTGACCTAGTGACCCCAATTTCAATAGGGGTCATCTACTTGCCAAGGCCAATGCACATCTTTAGTATCAAGCCAATTGGTCAATCCGTTCAAAAGTTATTGATCTGAAACGAACTGGTCTACAGACAGACACACAGACCAACCCACCTTCATCCAGCAAAACAATATACCCCCTCTGCTTAAAAAGGGGGCATAATAACATACAGTCAAACTTCCAAAGTCATTTGAACCATAAAAGAAATACTTCCAAACAATGATTTGGACCGATAGAAAAACTTAAAAAATAATGATTATTCAGATTTAACATTTTTAGATTTCCTTATAAATTTAAATTATTATAAGAACGTAATTCTACATGGCAATTTTAGTTGAAGCACAACACGATATGACTGGACGTTGAATGTTCGTTATTACGATATGTTAGATTAACAGTATATTATGCCACAATATTGACTGTAAATAACAAAAGGATTGACATAGCACTTCAAATTAGCAGTTGATAAAATACACGTCAAAGGAGAAGATGGAACCAGGAAAAATAGCAATCATTCTAATCAGCAGAGTTTGAATTCAACATCAAATGTTCAAAATGACAAGGATCTGCTGTATAATTTCTTCTGTGTGGCATTGTAAGAAATCATGATGGAGTCATGAATCTTTGTTAAAACTTATTCATTTAAGCTTGATTAGAAAGCCAAAGGCTTATACTCTTGAATCTTTTTTTTTCTTCAATTGTTTGGTGTATTTTGGAAAGATCAGAGAACCCTTATAGACATATAAGACCCCTCAATCGGAATGTGAGTACCGTATTTTACCATGTATAACGCGCAGTTATTTACCTCAAAGTTTCCCATTAAAAAGTTGATGCGCGTTATACATGGGTACGAAGCAATCCTGGCTGAAAAAATTTGAAAAAGTCGTTTCCTAAACGAAAATGAGCTTAAGAAGGAAAAAAAGCCCTGCTATTCAAAAAGCCTGTTCACCATGCTGTACCTTGAGACAGACACATCAAACATGACCCAGTCCTGTGCTGTGACGGCCCCAATTAGCAGCCCCTTGTTGCCAAGGCTCCAGTCCGCCTCCATGAGGGGAACCGACCCCGTCTCAAAGGACATGAGCTGCTGCTGACCGGTCAAGCTGAATATCTTGATGGTTCCCGTCTTCAGGGCTACCATCACCTGGGAGAGGGTGGGAAAATATGCATCTTAACCCTTTCCAGTTTTGATATGCCAGTGTTTTTTAATGGCAGTTTTGGGGCCAATATTCGGCCCCATTCCTAACAAGAAAAAGTACATATTTTTCCCTGATTTAAAAAAAATAAAATCCCATCCAGAAGTTACAATTTTTTTTATATATTTTTTTAAATTGGGATTTTTTTTTAAATTTTGATTTGCGTTTAGGTCCGTTTGCTTTGGGATTGATTGGGTCCGTTTAACGTCCTTTTTTAAACAGCAGGAAAACCCCTGCATACATACGTGTGTATTCATATAAGAAATATCATAACATTCCCATTTTCCTAAAAAAACACATGTTTTTTCCCCACCATTCCCAAATAGGTAAAAAAAAAACACTGTACGCATTTTGACAAGTTTGAAGTCCCTTAGAAGATCAAATTTAATTAAAAACCTTTCTTACTAGGTTGAAGTTTGAAAGGCTTCATTCTTGAGATACATGTACTGATGAGCAGCAAACAGTATAAAACATGAACAGCCTGAAAGTAAATTGCAGGCTGTTCTGGTTTTATGCTGGTTGCATATAGCCATTTGCACTTTGCTTCTGAGCTGGAAAGGGTTAATAGCTGAATAATGAGAAAAAATAAAATTTAAGGTGTATACACAGAATTTCAGTACAGTTTCATTTACACTGGACTGCAAGGCAACCTGAGGAGGTTCAGGAAAATGATTATAGGTTTCTATTTAGAAATGAATATTTGTTTAAATTGGAATTAAAGTGTAATCTATGTTATACCAGATTTCAGGGTAAGTTAAAATATTTCTGTTTCTATTACCGGTAACAACTTAATGATTGCAATAATTGAAATGTCAGTGTTTAACATGAAATTTATATACAATCTCAATTAAACCCTTATGGGCTACCATCACCAATGAGAATGGAACGAACAATGTTTCTATGTTGCTTATAATAACAGAATAATTAATTTGCAATTATACAAATTAATAAATTGTGATGGATTGGAAAATGTTTCCGTAAACAACTAAGGTAAAAATGACCTAACATTGAAGTGACTGAAATATAACCTATATTGTATATGTCCAGGGCTTTTTTTCCTGACTTTGTGAAGCGGCCCTTGCCCCCTCACTTTGTGAAAAAATGAGTCGCGAACTTTTCAAAATTGTGAAAAAATTAGTTGCAAACTTTTCAAAATTGTGAATAATTGAGTCGCGAACTATTCAAAATTGTGAAAAATTGAGTCGCAAACTTCTTAAAATTGTGAAAAACCGAGTCGTGAAATTGTTAAAATTGTGAAAAACGGCCAATTTTGTAAAAATTCACGGCCATGTTAGGTTTGTGAATTGTCCCTATCAAAATTTTGAAATGTCCTTCCAAGGCCACTCGCAAAGAAGGAAAAAAAGCCCTGATGTCTTACAAACCATATTATAATTTGATTTCTTGCTATCATGAAGACCAAAAACATATTCTGTCAACATTTTTTTTTATGTTTAACATGACTAAAGAAATCGTATCTAATTCATATTACTATTTAAAGAAAAGTACCAGTTCATTTACCAGAATATTATAATATTTTGATTTGTGTACCTTCATATACCACAACAATGTTACATACTTCATTACTACAACAAAAACGTGATCAGCATTACTCAATCTATTATATGTTTGTTTTGGAGTAATAGTGTGAAATATTATCTCATCAAATAGGATGTTAAATATTTTAACAACCGTTTGCACAATAATTTTCAATATTTCAACACTTACCATTTAATTAAAGTTGATATTTTTTTTTGGCTCTTTAATATGTTAATTAACACCCACATAAATAATTCTACACAACTACTAAGCCATGAATGGTTTTTTACCTTCATAGGTTCATCTCTGTGCCAGCAGACAGTCATGCCAGGGGCCCCCAGGGGAAATGCCAGCTGCTGGTTCCCATCCTGGCCCCAGATCCGGCACCAGCGGTCGTCCCCAGTACTGGCAAGCTGGGTACCAGAGTCCGGGTCAAAGGTCACAGAGTTAACGAAATCTGTGTGACCTTCTAGAAGCTGCAAAACAATCAAGTTACATTCTGACAAAACTGAGCTCAATGCATGTGCGTAAAGTGTCGTCCCAGATTAGCCTGTGCACTCCACACAGGCTAATTAGAGACGACACTTTCCGCTTTAATGGAATTTTTCTGTTATAAAAAGCGTCTTCAAAACAAAAAATCCAGTTTAGGGGGAAAGTGTCGTCACTGCACAGGCTAACCCTTTGCATGCTGGGAAATTTGTCATCTGCTAAAATGTTGTCTGCTAAATTTCTAAAATTAGCATTTTCTTTGATTTTTTTTCAAAGAATTCTATCAGAATAGCAAACAGTTTGGATCCTGATGAGACGCCACGTTCTGTGGCGTCTCATCTGGATCCAAACTGTTTGCAAAGGCCTTTAAAATCCGGTTCCAGCGCTCAAAGGGCTAATCTGGAATGACACTTTACGCACATGCATTAAGCCAACCAGGCTTTATTGATGATACGTTACGAGGGACATAAACAGGCCTACATAGTACATAGGTAAATCCTGTCTGACAGAGAACGTTGCAGCTCCTAACTACACATGAATGGTTGTTATTTCAGGAGGTAAACTGAAAGCTAGATATTGGTACATAAAGAGTGAATTGGGGATTACTCCAATGTTTGGGATTTTTCTATCTTCAAATTGGGTACCTGCGGAGGATAAACGCTGCATTGACAATAAACAAATGTTTGTACAAGGCAACTACAGGAGAAAAAGGCTACGCTGACACTGTAGATGTGCTTTTACTGGTCCTGAAAATTCCTAAAGCTTTTTAAACGGCCAATGTCAATCAAATCTCGTCTAAGGTCAATTGTCATCCTTCATAAGCTTCATGACATAACAGATCATCAATGGGCAATATGCTTCAAGTTTCAGAGTTACACACTAACGATTTTTATGTAATCCCCCTAGTAGGACTTACACTAATAAGTAGCTGAAATCTTTTATAGAAAAAAACATCATGATTATTTTGTATGACTCATTTCGTCTTCCTTCTGTTTGAGAAGAAGCAAAGTTGATTCCTACCTGTTGCAACATGAACAATTTGTTTCAACTGACAAAACTATAGTTATTCAAGCTCAAACTGTTTTGAGACAAATAAATACAAGTTTTCCAGCATAGAATTGGTAGATATTACTAAGAAGAACATGAGCTTTAAAACCATGAATTCCGCACCTGCACTGTGCCATCTCCCTTCATATCTGTGCTAAATATACGGATTTTTCTGTCACTGCCGGCAGCAGCCAGTCTGAAAACATAGCATACACGTCCATGGACAACAAATGTAAAACAAATGTATCATATCTAGACATTACAGACTGATACCAGGCGATAAATCTACAATTTCAATTTAGTGTGTCTTTATAGGTTTGTGAGTAAAAACCTTTTAAACACTGAACATGATAATTAAATTGCAAAAATCGAGCCATGTTCACATTTGACAGGGAAATAAAACCTGGCAATGCAAATATTATTTCCCCCACACAAAAATTGACAGTATACTGTTAAAACAGTATGCTCAACGTATTTTATAGTCTTGAACAGTAATTTGAGTCAAAATGATGCTATTTTTCCAAATAGGAAGGGCAACTGCCCAATTCTTAAAATGATGAAAAAATCACTGATTCGCCCAGAGCAAAAATTATGCTGCAAATTCGAGCATGCAAGTGGAAATTAACAGTAACAACATCCCTGTTGTCGTTTAATTTCTATGCGTCAGGACTTCAAATTGTTGATTAGCCAGTAATAATTTGAACATAAGACAATGTTTTTTCATTCAGTTTGAATTGTGAATTGTACATTTTATGACATGTTATATCATAATTCATTGATTGTAGATAGTAATATTTACCTTTACTAACTAAAATAATGTCTAAAAATATGTTAAATATTGAGGTCAAACAACAAGTACGACTCTGTAATCATAACATAGTTGTTTTTTTAAATCAAAACTCAAATTGTTTGTCAATTAAAAATGATTAATTGAAAAAAAATATAATACAACATGTTCACCTGACAAGTTTTGGAAGTGAGAGAAGTGATGTGTCAGGACTCCAGGACATTGCAGAAACACGGCAGCCATTCTGGAAGTCTGTAAGCTGGTTAAACTCAAAATTCTCCACATCCTCATCCTCTTCCTGTCAACAGAATACTCTATTTCAGAGAATCAAAAACAATGAAAGCAAACATAATAGAAAAATCAAAGGAAAGTGTGTCTGGAAACTTAGCGCAGCACTCAGCTGGTTTTTAACAGGGTCAGGTAAACACTCAGTGTATTGATGTACATTGAGAGTTGAGGCTATCAAAAACATCTTTTTCCGAAAGGTCTGAAAGACTGGCAGAACAAATTGCTTAAGAATTAATGCAGACATGCCAAACAAGACTGTATAATTTACTATAAACAAGAGCTCAGGAAGTTGGGTGCGAACAAGATAAATCAAAATAAAAGTCATTATAAAAAAAAACAAAAAGAATGTAATGTTTCTGCTGACACATCACGAAGCACTGCAATATCGAAAAATACGTTTTGAACTTTTTTTCGAGTTTAAAGTTCTCCTACGTCTATAACAGCATTAAGCGAAGTTCAAAATAAAATTGCGAACAATCGCGAAAACATATTGCACCTTAAATTTTAACTGGTAAATAGAAACTTTGGACTCTGTGCCAACTGCCAGAAGCTGTGATGATGTTTCTGAATTACAAAATTCTACACAATAAGAGATATCCTCTCTAGGAATCGTATATTCCACGAATTTTGTAGATTCGTTCATTTTCACATGTGTTCTCCTTTTTAAAGAGTACTCTGTTGTTGTTGTTGTTGTTGTTGTTATCTTTATTAGTTTGGCGCCAAAAGTCACCGTGCATTTCGTCTGCAAGATACAAGATACAAGAATCTTTATTTAACGTCGGTAATAAAATTAAGCGCATATCAAAAGACATTGTTAAAACTTTGAATCAATTAATAATGATGTTATATGTTATACGTGTAATTTAAATTCCACATAACTTTCATGGGTGATTTATTGGGTTTACAGTCAAAACGGCCCCAAGTCAAAACGGCCCCTAGTCAAAATGACCGAAAACTTGGTCAAAACAGCCCCAAATTTGGTCAAAACGGCCCCACTTTGGTCAAAACGGCCCCAAAGACAGTTTTTAAGTAGGTCAAAACGGCCCCACATTTGGTCAAAACGGCCCCACATTTAGTCAAAACGGCCCCACAGATAGTCAAATCGGCCCCACATATAGTCAAAACGGCCCCACAGATAGTCAAAACGAAATCGAAAATCAGGAGAAAAAATATATATGAAATGTACTGCTTAATGAAAAACATTTACATATTGATTATAACTTTTTTGCCAAAATTTACAAATACTTTTAAACAAGACTATAAATAATGGACTGTTTATGTATTATTAAATAAAATGTTAGTATGTTTTCGAATATCTTTGTAAATTGTGCATATTAATAAGAAATGATATTCACTTTCTACGACATTCAGCTTACAGAGTTTAAATTGTAATTATGTCCAGATATTATTCTGTATTAAACCTATTCTTGATGCGGCAATATGTATCTAGTCTTGACGAATTAATTATTTCATTGTATCAGTATTGTTTGTAATAATAAAATATATTTAAATATATGGTACCTTTAACGGGTAACGGGTGACGGAAAAGTAGCACCGGATTCGGATTCAGCGAGACCAAATGATATAGATTTAATGCCGCTACTACCAGCGGAACACATTCGTCGACATTCGACATGATGAGCGGACTGAACACGGCGCCGCACATCACCCCTTTGTTAGAGTACATGTCCAACACATGGATAAACTCAACGGCGTGGCCAGTCGAGTCCTGGTCCGTATATGGACAGACGGTGCGAACCAACAATGACGTGGAAGGTAATTTTTTTCTTTATTTAACATATTATTATTATTATTATTATTATTATTATTACGTATGGACACATTATGCTCATACTCTCATTAACTGTTATATATTTTTAGGTTAGCACAGACGCCTGAATCGTCGGACTGGCTGCGCTCCACCACTCTATACCCTCATNTTGACCAAAGTGGGGCCGTTTTGACTCTTTTTGACTAGGGGCCGTTTTGACTGGGGCCGTTTTGACTAGCTCCCGATTTATTGATTGGTGTTTGAAAATGGACGTTTTTTTATTGTATACAAGGGAAAGAACTCTGTATAAAAATCTTAAATGAAATCAGGGAAAGTTATTTCCCTTTATTTGCCAATAAGCTACCGGGGTAAGTGTTGTATGAACAAGAAATGTTTTCTTCCCTTTAACATTACAACTTTCGCTTATAAAGAAGCTTATAAAGCAGATGTTTTCAAGAAATATCTGAATTGAAATTTACCAGTACAAGAGTACACAAGGACTGTAGCTTATCTTAAATAAATGTGTAGCCTGAATTTTGAGGGTGATATTAAGGATAGTTGCAATAATAAGCTAGATACATGTTACCGTTACAATGATGTATATAACCCTTTTGGTCACTATAAGCCATACATGCCAGAGGTCCCGATCTCGGCGGGACAGTCCTGCTTTTGGGCCCTTTGTCCCGGCATCCCGATATGAGACGATTTGTCCCGACATTCGTAAAAAACGATGTAAAGTCTATAAGTTCCCAATAAAATTCGCTATTCCAGCTCTGTCTGTCTAAAACTTACCATCGCTAATCCCTTTATTGCCCACAAACAACCCGCTTCTGCTACTCGAGTGCACCAGTGTTGTTTTTGACACCTTATCGGCAATTTATCGGCAAGTTATTGATGTTATCAGGCATTCACACCACATTGTTTTTATGATAGGGGTCTCAGCTAATTGCTATCGAAAGATGTATCATACAGAAATAAACGCCAATGACACTATTATCCTGTGTATTATACCACCTAAGGTTATAAAACCTGTCAAAACACTGATTTTGTACATCAAACAAATTGGATACTGACCAATACTCATCGATGTTTCACATAAATTAACTTTTGTTTTTGACTGATTTTGAGAACATAGTTCGTAACATATTGCATCTAAATTTAGAGTTAATTGACGATTGGTTGAATAAGAAAAGTGCTCGATGCGCTCACAACGCGTCACACGATTTACATATCTTCAGGGGGATATCCCTGTACCGATTGGATGTCAAATCGAGGCATACGGGGAAACTCCACAATTCAGTTTATGTAGTTTGTTTACTTCCGGAGAATGGAGAACGCTGTGTTCACGAATTTCTGAAACACATGTATCGTCAAAATTGGGCTGAAAATAAGAGTTTTTGTAAGTTATATACTGACTACTGACTGAAGTAACATGGAATGATTGATCTTTTTAGGTGTCCTGCTTTTTGGTCAAATTTCCTGACAATTTTTTTTGGAATGTCCCGATTTGGACCTGAAAAATTCTGGCATGTATGATATAAGCTGTACATATGAATCTATGTACATATGTACTTATGTTAATCGATTCAAGACAAACTAATATGAGGGAATGTTTTCTGATGAATTTTTAAGTCCCATTTTGTGGTTTTGAAGATTGAATATGTTTTTCAGATCAACTATATGATTAATACAATTAAAATAAAAAATAAAAATAATTCCTATCATTAAAGCCATTTACATGTAGATTCTGATTGAAATGCCAGTTAAGATCTTAGAATTATAATGCACTTTGTGTTAATTAACCTCATTTCATAAAAATGACCGTCACTCAGAATTATTTCGGATGATGTGCATGAAACTACAAAAATTTGGTCAAAATCAAAAGATAGCAATCTTAAACTATTTTTGCTATTACAATTTTTATGACTGTTCCAAATAGTTTAATTTTGTTAAAACAGCTAACTGGAAAACTTTGCGAAACGGAAATTTAACTTAAGTACCTTTTTAAGGCTTTTATCCTTTAAGATATTTATATTATAGATAATATTTGCATTAAAATGCTTCTTTGTGACCATTTCTTGATGGTTTTTATATTTTATTTCAATTCCTTTCATTATTTATTTTTTAATTCGAAATGGCCTTTCCCATGGGATTTTTTCATTTTCACATGGGTTTTATTTGTTTTCCCATGGATTTTTTTCCCATATAATTTTTTTTTTTTCTGTCAAAGAAAATTGAACAAAAATCAGCACTTCTTCAATGCTTAAAATCGATAACTAAGCATAAACAAACATATAAAAACAATTTAAAAAAGGAAGTGCATGCAGAAAGTGGGAAAAACAAAAAATCACATTGAAAAACTAAAAAAAGCATGGGAAAATGCAAAAATCCCATGGGAAGACCAACTTTGCTTATAAATTTCATAGTGAAAAAACGCATTTTGTAAGCAAAAATAATAATTATTAATAAAAAATTAGACTTTAATCACATACTTTATCTCAAAGAGGCCAATCTTAAAGAAAAACAGTACTTAAGTTTGCGAAATTTCAAACTTTTTTTTTAACTCTGCTCTGTATATTCATGGCTTAAAATTTGTATGTGACATACTATTGATATGCCCCTTAAAGGTGTTCATTTTGAGAGGGCTGCAATATGAAAGCCAACCTGTGAGAGTGTTGTCTATCAAAATCATTATTTGGGTCATTTTGCTTCAAGATTATCCTGGAGATGTAAATGATTACAGCTAAAGCTCACTTTATGTCTTTGTTTAAAACATATTTGAAAAATAGTATCCCCCATGTCGTTGTTTGTGCAATTTTTCAGCTGCAAGTGACACCCAAACTGAAACTTGTTGACATTTCAGCTCCTGATAATATATAAGCCGGGTTAAGCCGTGAAACATTTCTCACTTGCAGTGGGTATCGTATTCTTCTATGGACAAGCCAGTGCTGAGCAGAAATGGAAGTGGAGAGAAATTTTGTACATTTGCGGGTCATTTATTTTGTAAGATTTGATAAACATCTTCGTTTGAAGTAGGCTTAGAAGATTATACTAATCCATAGTTTACAAGAGTTTTGATGAAACTGATCATTTCGACTGGTTACAGGTGTGAAAATCTGACAGATGCTTCCTGAGCCTCTGCGTAACCCGGAGTGACCGCGGTTGTGGGTTGGAGGACCCAGTCCAAGCGCCTGATTGACAGAGACTGTGAGTCATGCCTTGCAGGTAAATTCAGAAAAATCTGAAAAAGAAATCCTATAATCGAATTGTGAATTATTGCGAATATGCTAAATACATTGTTTTAGGAATATCTGATTAATTACTTAAATATACTTATTTAATCAACTAAAGATGATATATTTGTGTGTGTATATAT
>VMBQ01000799.1:57951-204267 GCA_007657795.1 Dreissena rostriformis
GATAATAATTTAGGGAAAGATCTTGAGCAAAATCAAATTTCTTAGATTAAGCAAATTATTATAAAATGTCCCCATAGTGGTTCCTCTTTGCACCCTGCCCCATTTTAGCACCACCCTGTACATGTTGTGATCCTAGATCCTTCCCTAATTTTTGCTTACCCCAAACATTTTTATAACAAAATGTTTCCTTTTTTTTAATTATCTTAAAACCAATAAAAAATTAGTCTTATTTCCATATGAATTTTCAACAGTTCTTGACATGGAAACTGATAATGAGGCATTTTTCCCAGCATGCATTTTCAGCATTATGTCTACACCATTACTGACATTTGAATTTTCTTGGATAATTTCAGTCAATTATGAGATACCCATTTAGCAAAAAAATAGTAATTTTTTAATCCTTTGTGAAAATTCATGCTTGAAATAATAGAGGTACTTCTTTGTCATGCAACAACAAACCACAACCTCTACTGGATCTACCTAGAAATTCAGAACGTTATTGGCTTGCCACTTCTCCACTTTCAACTTTTTGCGTGCATGTAAAGCAATTTTCAGTCAACATCACAATCATGTTGTCGGATGTCCAGTTCTTCTTCCGTTCCCTATAAACATTGTCGTAACATTATATTGTAACGCGTGTCACTTACAAAAGTTAATGGCGAGTGACCAGAGGATTGTGAAATCATCCACGCTACCATCCAATTAGGAAGCCATTGTATTGGCAACGAGCATATTTGGTAACGGCTCCAGAAGGAGACGAGATTAAAAAAGCGTGGACCAATTTTACACAACATCTCCTGTAATTTGAAAGTATTCAATGTAACTGTCAAGTGGTGTTGAGTAATTGGGGACCCTTGAGTGAATGAAAGTGGGCGGGGATGTTGTATAAGGGGGAGGTCCAAATGTTCACCTTGTCTGTAATTTCCCTCTTTTTGATTAGGACTAATATTGTGTGGAAGTGTGGCAATTGGTCCCCCACCTACCTCCGATGATGTAAAACAGCCTGAATAACACTGTTCGAAGCTGTTGGCCACTTTGTTAATTTTAATGGTAAATTATCACATATTAGGACAGTGGTTATTATGATAATCTCATTATAAACATTAGTACATTAATTATCAAACTATTCAGTGCTTTATTATTGATTATTTATAAACTATTATTTATTAATTAAAGCATAATAGTATGTGGACAGCGGTGATTATGTTGGTCTAAACATAAAGTTTGGTGCATTAATTATCCAACTATTCAGTGCGTTATTATTTATAATTTATTATTATTTATAAATTATTATTTATTAATTATAGCATTTTAGGAAAGTGGTAATTATTTTGATCTCAACATAGATTTTAGTGAAGTAATTATCATACAGTTCATTGCTTTATCATTTGTTTGTTAAAGTTATCAATTCACAAAAAATGCATTTGGCTTCTTTAACATATTTCCATAATTAATGTTATGTTAATAATTAATTGACTGCATAAGTGAAGTGAACAGTCATGAAATGTTGTTCATGAAATACATTTTAATATAAAGTGAAGGCACATATTATATATTAATATTCAATAAAATCATAGTAATTGTTTTTATTAAATTTCAAATTATTTTTACTTCTTGTGTGTTTGAAAAATAAATATTACTTTTCTTAACTGCAAGGAAACTATAAAACTCACAGAATGGTACTGTCACAGTATAGCAGAAGTAAATTAGTTTTCAGCTTGTGACTCATCTGGAATGTTTTGGCAGCTTGTTAAAGTTAGTTAAGTTTAAGTCACATAAGTCCTTTAAGGATCTTATATCAGCTCTGCACATTTTTGCACATCAGGACACTCATCAGTGGACCATCTTTGTACAACATTTTGATAACCTTTACATACCAGAGAATTTCCTAAGGACCGTCACTTTTGCGCTGACAGAAATGTCTACCACCTTGAAAAGCCGCCTGTGTGCTCCAAATCCCCACGCATAAATTTGACTTAATTCTTATTATGATATACTGTTTACAGTTCGGTGTTGATTCACTCAAAATGTGTTTAAGAGTTGATAAAACGTCAGATTCCGAAGATAAATTGGGTTGACGACTTTCGTTTTGGATTAGCGTTATATCAGGGCTGTGACTGTCATTTTCATTCTGCTGATTACCGGCTTGTTAAACTGGAATGTATCGACTTGATATTGCATGAATACCTTTGTTTTAATAATCTTGAATTTTCTTGTCAAGCCACTTTGATAGAAAGAAGACGTCAAATCAATAATCGCGTCCTGTACAGATCGATTTCTGTAATGCCCGGATTAGCTAAATTCTACTTATGATACTGTGCGTCTTGGAAACCTCTGAACTTTGACATTTCATGTTTGTTGACAAATTCAACAAACCAACAAACAAAACCACAAATCCAAAAAGCCAGAATAAGGAATCTGTTTTCTCTCAATCTGTTATTGTTTACATGAAGTTATATGTTCTGATTTTCTAGAGGTATATAGCATAAATTGTCTGTTGCTTAATTAATTTTTTTAACTACTGATTATTGACTTAATAAACAAGTATCATGCACATTTCCAAATTTGTTTTAGGTTGATGGTGCAAACTTATAAAAAAGGACCTTTGTTTCTTATTGCAGAAATATGATGATATTCAAAATATTATGTCCCATGTATTACATATTCAGTTTGCATTTTTTAAACCTCAATTGATATTTTTGCATTTTCTTTTAAATGCTTGTAAAAATCAAATGTTCTTTGAACTTGGGGCAAAGGACTTTTTGTGGTTTAAAGTAAATCAGTGTTTATCACAAACTCAAAAAAATGTAAACTTCTTTAAAATGAAAACTATTGGTGTGCCATTTCAGAATTAAATACAACAAATCTTGCATGCCTTTCAATTACATTTTCCCCCCAAGCCGCCAATTTGTTGACCAGTCGGTTGCTATTTTTTGTTTTGCTTAAAGGACGCTAAGCAGTCCTTTCAATCAATGATTTATAAATCATGTCAAAGGCCATTTAAGTGTGTGTGGTTTCTTTTAAATTTAAACCCATTTCACATTTATAAACAAATATGGTCATTTCCGCACATGCTGTTTTTGTTCACATTTCAACTGTCTTTTTACCATTGTTAGCCCCGTTCAAAATAACCGAAACTCAGCCAGATAATGGTTATGCATTGGACAGTAATATTTATTTGTCCGATTGATGGCACTGTCCAGCCATTCATTGAATAAAAAGTAACTCTTCACAGCATGCAAATCTAATTTTAATTGAACATCTTGGATTTTACTTTGTGCCGAAAGCAGTTTAACGTTACACTAAAACTGACAAGGCTCGAGTGTGCCTACTCTTGCGGTGCGTGGATTATTGTTCGCCACCCGATCATTATTTCTATAATCACTTTGTTTAATTGTGGTCATCATTTATGATTGGTCCCTGCTGAAAAGACATTTGAATATTAAACTTTACGTCTTTGCAGATAAATGTCTTTTGTTATCGGGGAAATGAAATTTGTGATTTGTAACTGTCTCGTCTGCTTTATGGCTGTGGTCAGTTGCACAAAAGAGAAGATGACCAGCTCGCCTATTGTTACGGCTCGATTTCACAAAGAAAGTTGTAATTGTCCACTAAAGCCGGGGCGATCGTTTCGACGGACAATACATTACACTTCTTCACTGCTCATTATTAAGATTGCGTTCGGAATGCTTGCATGCGATACGTATAATAGCGAGGGCGCATCTTTGCTGACCCTGGGGCTTGGACGGCCTTTCATATCGTGGCCCTGTCCACACGTCCGATTGGTCAGTGAATGACTTAGGATAGGGACATTATTCAGACTGAGTCGCACCACCTGTTCTCAGACGCATCATGAACGATTTCAAAGGGGACAGATGCCAGTGAGCCTCTCGAAATTGACTTAAATTATTAGATAAATTGCTACAGCCATATATCGCTTGCATTAGAAATTAAGTTTTATTAGTTTTGCAAAACTTCTTGAACTTTGAATGGAAAGGTGCTAAGCCTGGAACAATGGGGTTGTCTTTGCATTTTGAGGTGTGGGGTTTGGCCTTTTTCACCCTGTGCCCTGGTGGAAAATGTGAGATAACAAATTAAAGTGAAAATTGTGCACGTTTTGGGCCCCAGTAATTAGGGCTCAGTAGCTCAAATTATTAACGGACAATTACTGCTTTTGGACACTGAAAATTTGAAATTAAGAAATTATTTTAGCATTGCTCTGGGAAAACAGGGCTTAATGCATGTGATTAAAGTGTCGTCCCAGATTAGCCAGTGCAGTTCGCACAGGCTGATCGGGGACAACACTTTCTGGTCTTATGGTATTTTTTATTTAAAGGAAGTCTTTTCTTTGCAAAAATCCATTTGAGGCGGAAAGTGTTGTCCCTGATTAGCCTGAGTGAGGCATATTTATCAAAATTGTCATTTGGTTTGTATATTAGTTAGTACAGAATCTATCAACATATTATATATGATTCCTTTTTTGTTATTTTGGTTATCTTACATTAAACATGTCCATAATTATTGTTGTTTATTTTGCAGACATGATGTTTATTTGTGATTGTGAATTATAACTGGTTTAGCATAATTTATTGTTGGTGCAATTTTAGTTGATATCTTATTTTCCTTCAGTAACATTGACTTGCTTTCTGGCAATATTCTGAAGGCAATATTATTTCAGTAAAACCTAATTTTCTGAATACTGTGGTATGTACAATACACCTTATAGGTTATTCCTGGATTTTTGAATTAAACCAATAATGCTAACTGTTTTTAAAGTACTTCAAACAAGAGTTGTCTCTCTTGATTCATGCATGAATTATAAATTGAGTATTTCTTCTGATTCTGTGGCAATTTAGAACACATTTTTATTGGCAGACAATAGCCATTGTCAGGGACATAATCATTAACGGAGGAAAAACATGTGCACAAAATAATTGACCAAATTTAATTGGGTGAATACACTTTTTCATCAGTTTTTAATAATATTTATAAAAAAATGGACATATAATTTTTTTTCCATAAGATAATAGCATAATAAAATAACTATAAACAATTTTCCATAAGATAATAGCATAATAAAATAACTATAAACAATTTTCTATAAGATAATAGCATAATAAAATAATTAATAATTTTTATTACATAAAAACAGCATTATTTTTTTTCATAATATATACTTTTTATTGCATGAAATTTAATACTTTACCCGAAATATAGGCAAATAATAGGCATTAAAACAAAGCATACTCCCACTGTTCACACATATATACTTATTTAGCTGTAAAATTATACTGATTTTCATTAACACAAAAAATATTGATTGCTAACAATTGTTTGGAATATACACAGTTCCAGCAGGAATCAAACTCATGCATGAAAAGATGATGCGCCTCAAATACACTGTTACAACTCTACACACTGTTATGAACAGTGTGCAGAGCGCTACTTCATGTACATTGCATTCATAATAATTTAAATAGAACCACAGTTACTGATTTAAGTGTGAATAATCAGATTTATTAGTCTGCAATGATGGTAGAGATAAAATATCAGATGTTTTTCAGTTCTTAAAAGAACAACCGCAAACATTTTGAAATTCTAAATTTGAAAAAAAAATAAAAATGTTTACCTATATCAATCGGAAGTAAAAAAATATGTTGCAGCCTGGAAAGGTATGGAATCTTTATTTTCAGAAAAATGTAATTTGTTACAATATGAAGATGAACATTGAAACACCATATTTGTGCAGATGTAACATTGTTTGATGTACTTAAAATTTACATTTGAATTCAAAGAAAACCAAGGATCTAAAATTTACATGATGGCCAGTGAAAATGTCTGTTACATTGTGTCCGCACACAAAAAGCAATATTTTCCATACAGCTGCTATTCAATTACAGACCAGGGACTCCAGAGTGGACAATAATTTAAAACATTAGCTCAGTTCCGTCAATAATGCATGCAACTTGACGCTGTAGATTTTCGTTTGAATGTGACGCTCATAATTGTGACACTGGGCCCATTCATCCCATGTCCAACTGCATTTCAATTACGGTTGTGAAAACTTCGCAAATTAACTGCACCATTCTCTCCCATTGTGCAGCTGTAACATTACACGGACGTTTCAACTACAATGGCCCTTAAAACCAAATGACCAAATTATAGGTAACACTCGATTCAGTCTTGACACATGGGTCCGAGTGGCGATTTTTATGCGAATAATCTGAAAGCAGCTCTTGAAGTCTTAACAATAGAAAGGTGCAAGATTATACTAGTGATGGCCTTGAAAGTTGGGGTCAATTGTTAATAGATTCCTAATTTCAAAAACGACCTATCATGATTCTACAAAGGGAAGGATTTATCCGCTTTATCAAATCGCTTATTCAACGCTAATATTTGGTATCTTTATTCAACGATGCTGACATGCAAGGTAAAATGCATGTGTCCCGCCCCTCTGTTGCTTTAAGATGCCATCAATGATTATTTGCGCATCACATCATGACAGTTCAACAAGATCACCTGGTGTTTGGGTGAAACGAAAAACGGTTGCACATTATTGTGTTCAGCCATTAAAGTGAAAATACATTTAACTTGGTACTTGACCATGGCTATTTTAGGAGATCAATTTCATCTGAGAAAAGATTTGTTTTGTTTAAAATACCAAGGCTTGAAGGCTTAAAATAATACTGTAATTTACATTTGTTAAGTTCTGTTGCTAATCTATTAACCAGTAATTCTTGTATCTTTGTAGACAGGTGAAATCAATTATCAAAAAAGCCTTTTCCCTGTTGCCAAAATTTGTATGAAAGAAAACAAAAACATTTATTTTTCTTGATAAAAAAGTAAATAAGAACATGCAATCTAACTTGAAATAACTCGGTTACTTATTATGGTATTATATAGTATCACAAGCAAATGTAAACACAAGTCAGCATGTATCAAATAACTGTACCCTCTTTATTTCCTCATGATCAAATGAAGTGATATGTTTGATAAAATTCAAATTAAATTTCCTTTTATGTATTTTAAACAATATGTTTTTATTAGTACAGTAGATTCCACTTCATTGAATAGCCCATTTGTCACGTCCGAATATTCAATTATCCGGAGTATTCAATTATACAGAATCAGTTATATTTCCAATGTTATGAACGCTTTTTTTTCTCTCAGAAAAATCAAACAAAAAAAGCATCGTACCGAAGTATGAGCGTCCGTATTCCGTGTTTTGTTGAATTCTAAAATGCGCATGATTAAATTTGTAATCCAAAACACTCTTCCCAATTTAATTTTTACTCGACGTTATCACATTCTTCAAATAAAGTGCAAATGTACAGTGTGTTTTAATCCTTTCTCTCGAGAAAAGCGTGCGCAAATTCTTTGCAGCAATGTACAACGTCACGCCATACGCATGTAAAGCATATGTGTGTAATGATTTTTCCCATTTGATTGCTTACCCAACGCTTACGCTAGCAACCCGGTTGCTCATGTATTGTCCTGGTAAAAAGCGCGCGAAAATTAGCGTGGGTGTATACACTGTTGAAGGAAATCTTTGTAGCGAAGAAAATGCTGTATTTTGACGTTACGCTCATTTAGGGAGTTTAGAATTGAAACCGATAAAGTACGTACTGTGCATTTTTTACCAGAAAATCTGGTCAAGACTGGATTTAATTTTGGTTATTGTGAAAACATGATCAACAGTGTTAAACTGCGATGTTTTGACAAATGTGCCCGTTTTCGTTTGTTCAACATCATGTTTAGATATGATTTACTGTAACGCAGTTGTGTAGGTTTATATACACGAACTGAGAATATAGTGTCACATTCCATCACCTATTGCAAACTGTCGAGCAAGACACGTCAACAGTTTGTTTCTAATCGGCAACAAACTCTTTAATTGTTTCTGATTGGCAACAAACTGTTGAAGTGTGTTACTCGACAGTTTGCAATAGGTGTTGTTTTAACCGGAGACTCCAGTGTTTGCAATTTACTTGGCCCGCATACAATGTACTACACCTGTTACTACACCTGTTAGTCACGTGACGCTTGACAGACGCTGCATAATGCATGGTGTGAAATAAAAACAAAGGAGTCAATGGAGGGTGTCTGTCAAAATCGTCGATACAATGCATATCCTTGGATATTTATGACATTCTACGCTGGATTATAGTGTGCAATCGATTTTTGGCTATTCAATTAACCGGAATACCCCATATTTCCTATCAGATTAAGCGAAGTTTTTACAATGGGAAGAGATGCAAATGGTTTGGTGTTTTCAATTTCTATTCAATTAACCGGATTATTTGATTATCCGATATTCAATTAAGTGGAATCTACTGTATATTGTATTCTTATATGACAAATACAGAGTTATCTTTAGACAAAATAAGTCTACTGTCTCTCATTAATTGTTAATTTGTTTCCCCCAGAGTAGGAGGCACTAATCATTGAACTAATGTCTGTCATCCAGAAGCTTGTGTTTTTAGCTCGACTTTTTGAAGAAAAATGAGAGCTATACTACTCGCCCCGGCAACAAGACAATTGTGTAGGTCAAGGTGCATAACTCTGTCAGCATTATTTTTAGAGTTATGCCCCTTTTTAACTAAGAATTTCGGGTTAAATTTTTTAATAAGTTCAATATTTTGAATACTATCAAAGATAATCAATTCAGGCTTGGACTACTTCCTTATGGGGACAAGACACTTGTTAAGGTCTAGCTGGATAACTCTGTCAACAATATTTTTAAAGTAATGCCCCTTTTTAACTTAGAATATGTCGTTAAATTTCTAAAACTTTAACACTATCAAAGATATTTAACTCAAACTTGGAATACTTCTTTATGGCAACAAGACAATTGTGTAAGTCAAGGTGCATAATTCTTTTGAAAAAAAATTATGGGCTTATGTCATCACCTGAGCGTCGTCTGCGTTGGCGTCGGCGTCCAGTTAATTTTTATTAATATTTAATAATAATATTTATAAAAATAAATTAAACTCAAACTTGAATTATTTTTTTACGGCAACCTGGCACATATGTAGGTCAAGCTGCATAACTCTATCAGCATTATTATAAGAGTTATGCCCCTTTTTAACTCAGAATTTTGCTTCAATATCAAGCATTTATTACTCTATCAAGACTGAGAAAAGTCGAGCATGCACCCGCTAGGCGGTGCTCTTGTTTAAAACTCCTCTTCAGCTTCTGGGTTTTCACAGTTAAATGACCTTAATGTGTAGAGGATTTTTGTTTAAGCTAAAAAAAATCTGTGACGATTTTTGGCAAAATTATGGCACTTTGTCTGTTTCTCCACAAAAAAAATATACAATTTAAAAATTGTGTGCTAACTCCTCTTTACTGACTGGGTGGATATTGCTCAAACTTTCACGGTTGAATGACATTTATGTGCAAATGATCAAAAAGAAATACATTTTGGCTGCAACAAGTTTGGTAAAATTATGACCCTTTGAATGTGATACTTACAATTGCTTTTCCTGTGACTTGTTTAGACTTAATATCAAGAATTTTAATGTAATTATATTGCAAGGAAACTTGTTTTTCTCTCCACAGAAATGGCCCTGTACATGGTTCAGAATGCCCTTCCACTCTGTGAGAAAGATTTGTACCAGCAAGAAAGCCTTCTGAAGACTGGACCGGCCATGCTCTCACATGCAATCCATGCCTGTGTAAGGAGGAACGGATGAGGTACATTGACTAATTGTAAGACTTGATAATAGCTTACAACATTTATCTGGCACTTTTGAACTCTATAAACATACATTTTATGCATGGATTGTTTCCTATATTTGTTTCCTATATTTGGTTTTGTTTGTGCACGTTTTACACAAGTTTTAATGAGACCATACGGTATACCGGTACTTAGTGAAGTATGATTCAATCAATTCAAGTATGAAAACTTATTTTTTCTTTGTAATGTTTTTTTTTATATATATTCATGCATAAGTCAGTGCCAAGTTAAAAATGGCGAGCTCTGCAATAAAGTATTATGTGAAGTTAGTATCTGTAGGCGTTCTGCGTGAATTGTAGATGGTTTTGATGGTTGCTAGAGTTGTAGTGGGTAAAAAAAGAGACTTTTAAGTAAGTCCGAAGACGGGGGGAGTGTGTAATGGGGGACTTATTTCTCCATATCTAGATTTTAACTGCAGCTGATGATAATATTGCAGTAAAAGTATTAATGCTAATATAAGAAACCATTGTACAAAATGACACTATAAATATTACATTTAACCATTTGTACATATGCTGGTGGGTCAGTATTTTCTCAACTTAAAATATTTTGGTATCAAAAAATCTTCAGCGTCATCACATATTTTAGTGTGACTCAATATTTGTTTTTTATCAGAAATTATGAAACTGTTTCATTTTAATGACTTTATCTTTGAACATTAGCAGCATTGCGTAAACAAATAAAATGAAAATGTTTGTAACATCATATTGTCCGTAGGTGGGAAATTTAGAGATAAAATCAGCCAAATGGTTACATTCAGAGGGTCTTATTGTCAGCTTTTAAAAGACTGCTATTTTGTACAAATATTTAACCTATCGCGAGGTCTTGGACAAGAAAAAAAACTGAGTCGCTCTATCTTCAAGATCATTTTATTCATTGTGCTTAACGCAATTTCAGATTGGAATTCTACCCAATCAGTCTATTTACGCCATTAACTCCGATATAACAGCCAGGGAGATTGGTTACAGGCAGTGTTCAATTGCATTGTTTTATTGAATCCAATTGACATCATTAAATCTTGATTGAGAAGATTGATTCAAATTATATTTGTGGGAAAGAGCTCCACAAATTTTAGAAATTTTTCAGTCAGCGACTGTTAATTGTGAGTTTTTGATAGAAATCTGGCCATTTCTTCTGCATTGTGTTGCTTGTTCTATAGGACAGTGATGTGGTCCTGTTGGCAATCTTGATAGATAGAAGATAGCATACACAGGTGTTCAAACCATTTTCAGACCATTACAAATGACTCAGGCTACTTTCTTATAACATAAGTGAACATTTTACTTTTGCAACAAATTGCGAAACCTTGGTAAATGAAGCCATGAACACATGTTCTGTGTTTACTCATATTAGTTTTGAAACATTTAAATTTGTGAGAATTTTGCATCCATAAATACTAAGATTATTTTAACATTTCACTTTGTTTTCACAGCTGTAACATGCAATTTTGACCTGCATTATGCGAAAATGGGTCTTATGAAATATGTGCCCAGCATATCCCAGCCTTTGCAATCCCGCAATCTGGTCAGGAGCTAAGGCTGTCCGATATAAAGTCATGCAAGGTTTTATGGTCTCATTAGCAGACAGGGTAGCTCCTGACCAGACTGTTTGGATATGCAGACTGGGCTGGAGCTATAGCAACGCTGGCTGCTTATGGCATCAGACCCATTTTTGCATGTCATATAATGAGAAATCAAATGTAAATTTGGATGACTTCTATTATAAATGTAATTTTTTTTTGCATGAGAAATGAAAAATTATTATCAATGTTGTCCTTTGGCTCTTGGCCAGTTTGTGCATATACATGTACTCTGATTGCATGTTCTGGACTTCAAGGAACACGAATTTTATGTGGTATTTCTTATACCACATGTATGATTTTTAGCTCGGCTGTTTTCGAAGAAAACCCGAGGTATTTTCATAGCCCTCTCATCTTCCGCGTCGTCGTGGTCGTGGTCGTCGTCGTCCGAAAACTTGGCATGCATGTGTATCTCATGGAGCTGCACATTTTGAGTGGTCAAAGGTCAAGGTCAACTTCAAGGTTAAAGGTCAAAACAACTTATTTTTTTTGGTTTTTCATGTGTATCTCATCGACCTGCACATTTTGAGTGGTGAAAATGTCAAGGTCAATGATGACCTTCAAGGTCAAAGGTAAAAAAAAACAAAATCCAAGCACCCACAGCCGAGCGTTGGCATCCGCTATGCGGTGCTCTTGTTTTATCTAGTTTTAGTATACATAGAAGCTAAATGGGTTAATGTAAACCATCCGCTAGTTGTAAGCAATTTTAAACAAAACAACAGAAACAGTTCAAATTATTGCATCGTTTCATGTAGGAACGCTTTATAATTTTCTCAATTCCAACTGATTAACAAAAAATGATTTAAAGTATATGTCAATGTCCCTGAGATATTTCGCTCTATTTATATACACGATTCTTATATTTTTACTTATATCAGTTACAAAATTGTGGAAAATTGTCAATTTATCAGTCTGTTGACAGTAACCTTTAAAGGATGAAATTTAAATACTGGTAGTAGAGATTTTTTTCCTTTTTCCTACCATATTTAAAGACTTTAAGTATTTAACAAAATATTTAACTCTGATGACATAATCAGGCTTTCAGATATGGGACGACCACATGATTTGATGTTACCACATGCAGGAATTTTCTTCTATTTAAGATGAAGGGACTCTTTATGAAATACCTTTTATCTTTGATATTTACATGTATTTGGTCATTAGGTTGGTTTGTTGTCAGCATCTGATGAAGGCAGTATTATCTGGAGAATAATGGCTGATATAGAAAAGTTCATATTAAAAATTCCTGTTGCAGTCATTTCTCAGATAACCCTACTATCTAGCTAACGCAACACCCCACTCAAAGTATTATTTTGCTGCACACAGAATGCAACAGCTTTGTTAGAAAACACCCCTCTGATTAGTCTAGGAGTACTAATGCCGTCAAAGTCCGTCAAAGATGTACTTTGCTGCAGACTGATTGGACAGTTTGTGATAAAACTCTGCAGATAAGAGGAATTTACGCAATCAAAGCTATATTTTTGTGGATAGATTTTTGACAGTTTTGTGATATCATTTGTTGACTGTCTTCTACGCTGTTGGTAACATGTGGCCTTGCTGATGCTGAGGTTTATCAACTGTCTCTGTCTGTATCATTTAATTTCCTTTTTCAAAAATGTAGTAATTGGATGAGGTATCTATTGGCACATATACTACTTGTTTACAATACACTTAGTGAAAATCTTCCTTTATGGGGTGTATCATGTGGTATTATCGCATGCTAAGAGCATTTAAAATACGCTGAAAGCTATTTTCCAGTTTGTGTGATGTCTCATGATGCTTTCATACGCTTTCAGTGATACGTCCTTTGATGTGGACGAAGGACTTTGGACATATCATGAGCGTATGTTTGATCTACTTGTTGATGGTTGTCTTCCGCAATATGTCGCATTATCACATCACTCGCCTCGCAATGGTCGCATGAAATCGTATAGTTGTGGGACATAACGCTGGCACCTCCAAACTTTCAGACTGTGTCTCATGCACATCCTAGTCATCACATAACTATGCAGGTTGTTGCCAATAATAGTGTGTTAATTATCAAACAGTCATGGTGTGTGTGTATTATTATGCAATTGATAGGGGGCTCTCAAAACCAATAAAATGAATGTTTCCAGTATCAGGTTTGACTATGCATTCAATTATTTGTGGTTATTCATGCGACCTTTTTCAAATTTCCGTCATCTATTGTGGATATTAATGCAATCTTCTGCAAATTTCCTTCACTAATTGTGGAGATGTTTTTTTAATTTTACTAATTATCCCTCTCAAAATGCAGAGGGATATAGAATTGGCGTTTTCCGTCAGTCTGTCCATTCCTCTGTCACAAACTTTATAGCGCTATATCTTAGAAATTATATAAGATTTCAACATGAAACGTAATGGGTGTATTGATATTAATGAGGAGAAGTGCCATGTGCAAAGACCATAACCCTACACTTTCTTAAATAAGATTTATTGCCCTTTGTTGTTTTTGTATGATGTAATTTTTCAGGGCTATATCTCAGATAATGTACAAGATTTTAACATGAAATTTCATGGGTGTATAGATATCAATGAGGAGAAGTGCCATGCACAAGAACCATAACCCTACATTTTCTATATAGAGTTATTGTTATTGAAAATTTGACTGGTTCTTACACATTGTTTCTACAGGTGTCCCTGTGTACGGGTTGTATGTTGGGAAGTACTATTTTCATTTTCCACCAATATGTTTATGAGATGCTTTCTTCATCTGCAAAAGTCACCATAATCTCTGTAGAATGTAACCCTGTTCATAAACTCATTATGATCATCATTTTAATCAATTAATTTTTAAGTACTCATCCACCGGATTTGATGAATAAAAAATGTTTGTATCTGTAATGTCTATGCTTCTATATGTATTGGATAGTGAAAGTAGAAAATTCATAAAACACAACCGGGATGGACCGGGGCTCTACCGGCAATAATGAGACTTGGGCTGTAAATTATTGGTATACTTATTAAAACAAAGAACAATATTTTCGACTTAGAAATTGTATTGGATCTATACTTTTTTTAATGAACATGTTTTAATTATAATTGATCAGTTTAAGTATTTATGTCGACAACTTATTATTACTTTGATAGTTAAACATTTTAGTAAATGTTTCGAACAGACTCCCCCTGTGTAACTTGAGCATCCAAATGTTAACTTTAGCATGTTTAAACATGACTTTTTTTTATTGCTAACATTTTTTTTTTTTAAATATAATTCTTCCACGCACTATATCTTAGTGTATGCACATTTTCCTGAAAATGGGATGTGTGCTTATGAAACCTCCGCTGCACAAGTGGAGACAACTTATAGCACCATTACTTTCACTTATATTCAATAATATTGCCTCAGCAGACACTATCTCTCCCAACCAAGCACAATGACTTGTTGGCGTCCATGGCCTATTGGCTCGGGCTTACACACTTGTGTTCTGTACACTTGTGAACTCACTTCTCACCTATATGGTAAAGTTCAGGCCCCACTTTGCATATATGAGTTTGGTTCCCAGCAACCATACGCTTTGAGGTCGCCATGGTGTAGTGTATATGGTGTCTGCCTAGCCACCAGGAGATCATGGGTCCAATCCCTACTCTGGGAGCGTTCTTTAGATCTCCCCAAAAGACACCAAGTACTGGATCTGACCAAGAAATTGAGTAAAAATAAATAGGTTTAAACATACAGTACTGTACAGGTGGGGTTTCCTTCATGCTTTCAAACAACAACATGAGACCATACCAAAAATAAAACAATATTTCAGTAAAAATAAAAAAGCTGGAAATTGCAGATATGTTTAAAAATTTGTCTCAAATTTTGATGATTCTTATAAAAAGTTAAATAAGTTGTGCAGGAAAAAAACGGGTCCTCATTTCATAAATTTTGAAACACCTCATTTTTGTTATACCAGTCTTACTGGTTTTCCTTAACATACAAGAAAGCAATACAAAAATTAGCCAGTGATCAGCCATTCACAAACTTTTTGGCAACTTACTTATCCTGCACTAAACTTTTGTCTTTGTTTTACATTTTGTTCTTTGGTCCTTTTTATTCCTTGATGCCTTTTCAATCAGTTTATCTTGTTATTAAAACAGTGGGTTATCGATAATGAATAAGTCTTTTAATTATTTAGTGAAACAATGCAGCTATATTTCTAATCAGGAGAAATACTCGTTTGCTTTGTTTCACGCCGATCTGAATATCGTATTTGTAAGAGAGAAGTCTTTTGAATTCAAATTCTAAATGTAACTGTTTCATTATAATGGAATGACACTGGGATTGTAACAGTATCTATTGTGCCAATGATTGCAATTTTGTTTTGTCGTTGACTTTTCAACTTTATAAGTCTCACTAAAGAAATCCCCAGCGGCGTAAAATTTATATCGCAATTGATATCAGTAAGTTGAATTCAAATTTGAAAACAATGAGACCCATCTTTTCGTGATAGGTCCAAGTTTTGCTTAAAACTGATCGAAGATAAAATACTGAATACGGGCACTTGCTGAAACCATTGAATCATTGAATCTGTGCCCGATCATATTAATTGCAAGACTTTTCAGTCAAAGGATTGAAAACAATTGAATTGTTTATAAACGTCATTAATGTTCCATCTTGTCACAGCATGCAGTTGAATTGTTTTCTGCGGTTTTTGGTTAATAAAATACCTGGGCCACTTTTAATGGAAACTCCAGCGAGGAATTGTTCACGTATTTGGCTGATGTGAGATCAATTCATGGGAAGATGTAATTAATTTAATGCTTGAATTAAATTTTTCAAAGGAGGTTAACACAGTAAAAAGGGACATGTGTCTAGTAATTTTACATTGAATAATTATTGCAGTGACATAATATAAAAAAGTGACGTTTCAAATTCACTCCATAAACATTTAAAGAAAAGTGAAAGTTGAAAGTTATTAAAAAGACTACTTGAAAATATACAATTCCGTAATATTGTTAAAAAACTTTACTTCGGACATTAATAAAGAAAAGTAGAAGTTGACCTTCCTTGTGCTAGCTTGAGTGAGTATTTATTATTGGTGAGAAAAAAATGAGTGTGAGTGATGAAGATTCGCTTGGGGAAGATTCCGAGGAAATGTGGATCCAACAGGAAGAACCTCTCAGTGAGTGCCAACAGTATTATCTCACTAACGTCGTCTGCTACAACTAAGAATGTGTCTGCAACTAACATGTCATTTGATTTGCTGAGGATGTGTTGCAACTTACATGTCTTCTCCCACTTAGAATGTGTCACAACTAACATGTCATCTGCTGCTCCAAATGTGTCTGAAACTTAAATGTTGTTTGGTGCTTAAAATGTGACGCAACTTACATATAGTCTTATTCTGAGAATGTGTCACAACTAACATGTCATTTTAGAATGCTGATATGTCTGTTTCAGATACTTTTTCTGCTGCAGAGACTATGTCTTCTGCTGATAATATGTATGCAACTGAAATGTTTTTGCTGGTGATATGTCTGCTGCTGATACTATGTCTGCTGCTGATAATATGTCTGCTGCTGATAATATGTCTGCAACTGAGATGTCTTGCTGATGATATGTCTGCTGCTGATAATATGTCTTTTGCTGATAATATGTCTGCTGCTGACCAAGTTTTTTGCTGCTGATTGTATGTCTTCTGCTGATATTATGTCTTTTGCTGATAATATGTCTTCTGCTGATAATATGTATGCAACTGACATGTCTTTTGTTGCTGATATGTCCGCTGCTGATATTATGTCTGCTGCTGATAATATGTCTTCTGCTGATAATACGTCTGCTGCTGATAATATGTCTGCTGCTGATACTATGTCTGCTGCTGATACTATGTCTGCTGCTGATACTATGTCTGCTGCTGATAATATGTCTGGTGCTTATAATATGTCTGCTGCTGATAATATGTCTGCTGCTGATACTATGTCTGGTGCTTACATATGTCTGCTGCTGATAATATGTCTGCTGCTGATAATATGTCTGGTGCTTATGATATGTCTGCTGCTGATAATATGCCTGCTGCTGATAAAATGTCTGCTGCTGATAATAATTATGCAACTAACATGTCTTTTTCTGCTGACAGTAATAATGGCTGCTGCCTATGCTACATCTGCAACTCTGCTGGTAATGTGTCTGCAACTTAGCTGGCATCTGATGTCACAATTCCACATCGTGCACATTGTCTACTGCAAAGAAAATGTCCTGAATAAATGTGTTGTTTCTTCTATGCCAAAGGGTACCATGCCTTTAATCGCCCACAATTTGCATGGTGCCTGCATCTCAATTCTCAAATAGTGTCCACTTCTAAGAATGTGTCTGCATCTAATATTACTGCACCTGCTGTGCATGTAACTAACTAGCTAATCTGTTTATTAGAATACATGTAGTAAGAAATGTATATGTTTAAACACTAATACATACATGTTATATATTATGGAAAAATATAGAAGACATTAGACTATTTTGGGTAAAACATTTTCTATAGCCTTAACCACTAGTTATTAAAGGGTGGTTTTACATTGTATGTGTTGTTTTGGACATTGTTCTTTAATTCCGAATGTTCATTGCCCCGGTAGGGTGGCATATAGCATTCAAACAGTCCGTCCATCCGTCTAGTATCCGTTTCCAGAGTTTCATTGTTAAACGCTTACAGATATTGACCTGATTCATGGTTTGTGAGATTACCTACATGACTTACAGATCAAGTTTGAGTTGGGTTATTATAGTCCATTGATTTTTGACAAAGTTAGAAACTTTTCTTAAAAATAACACTTTTCCAGATTTTTTTCTGAAATGCTTATGGATACTGACATTATTTTTGGTGTGTGAGTCTATCTACATGACTTACAGATCAAGTTAAAGTTTCTTTCCGGTCCATTGATTTTTGACAAAGTTATGGGCCTTGGACTTAACAACTTTCCCTTAAATAACACTTTTCCAAAAAAAAATCCAAAACACTACCTGCATGACTTTCAGATCAAGGCTGAGTTTTGTTCTAGTCCATTGATATTTGACGAAGTAACTAGCCTTTGAATTTTCTCTAAAATAACCGTTTCCTAAACACTTTCAAATATTGACCTGAATTTGGAATTATAAATCATATTTGAATCTTCTTTCGCCTTACCGATTTCGACCAAATCACTGACAGTTGTTGGCCTTCGACTCATCAATGTGCAGTAGGGGGCATTGTATTTCAGAAACACAGCTCTTGTTGATTACTTCATTGAACACATAGGCAATGCCTCCTTACTTGTGCTTGTTCCCCCCAAAAAATATATTTATAAATTCGTTCTCTTGTTTTGCCCAATAAAGATGATTAAGGAGTGTGGTCTGTTAAGATAACACATTTTTGTGTGACCTGCAGCAAGATTTGACTCGATTTCCATTGTTGAAGTTTTTTTTAAATTAATCTCACGATTTATGTGTATGAAATTAACATTTTTATAAGCTGTCAAAAAATTAGAAATTCTCATCGTTGACTTTTAAATCACATTTCCATTATAGGTGCTAAGTTTTAATGCTGACATCACTGTTCATGAGCTTATTAAGAGCAACAATCGTAATTACAAAAGTGATAATAATCATTTACAATATCAAGTTTTCTTTTCTTACAAGGGGGCATAATTAAATCCTGGCAGTTTTATGAAATTAAACCTATTTTGTATTTGCATTTTAATGTACAGATTTGTTTTCATCACATTTGATATCATTGTACCATTTGAGCTGACACGCTTAAGTCACTGCTTTACTTAGTTTTTGTTTCAATACAAAAAGACTTTGATCGTAAAAAATATATTTTTTTGCTGTACAATTGGTAGGTGATTGGTTTATATTGTGTTAGGGCCTGTTGGAAATTTATTATGTAATATCTAACAGCTTAGGTGAGGTCTGTCAATGGGTGGCAAGTAATTGTATATGGAGACCTATTACTATAAATATCAGCAGTCAAAACCGAAAATTTAATGATGGTAATGGTATACATCTCATGTTTTCGCTAAGTTTTCCTCGGATATGTGCTTTACACGAAAGACCTTAAAAAATAAATAATTGGCAATGGGTGCAAAAAAGACCCCGTGTTTTTTATGGAAGTTCAGTCGACCTTGTACAGTTTTAAGATTTGGTGCAATATATCCCAGGCAGAAGGAAAACTGCTTGTTTGTAAAATAATCATAAAGTCAAGTCCAATTATAATTTGTGAAATTTGTAGTTTAGTCTTAAGAATTATTTATGAAATAATCGCGACAAGTCTGTGTATAATTTGTGAAACACTCAACTCAGGTCTAAGAATAGTTTGTGAAATAATTAAGTTCTAGAATTATGTATGAAATAATCTAGACAAGTCCAGTATACTTTGTGAGTCTGGTATACTTTGTGAGTCTGGTATACTTTGTGAAATATGTTTCAAATCAAGTCTAAGTATAATATGTCTAAAAATGATATTATCATGTCAAATAATTAGGTGAGTTCACAAGCAGTTCTTGTAAAATAATAAACTTCAAATTAAGAGTTATACGTGAAATAGTCAATTCTAGAAATAGTTTGCTTCTTACTGTGACTTATTTTGTGAAGTAATTAAGTCCATAAATGGATTGGTGAATAGTCGGACCCTGTTCTTAACTTGTATCTAAGTAAACAATGTCATCATAAAATGAAGCATATGCAATAGCAAATAATTTTCCAAAAGTGTGTACACATAGATTTGTTTACACACTTCTTGTTTAATAGAATAAAAATGTTATTTTAGTTGGACTTTAGTCTACATAATATAACAATGGAACTAGCATGTACTGAATATTTCTAAATTACCTTGAAAGTCAGATTTTATGAGTGATATGAGGTGTATTTTCACAGCATAATTTATCATTTAGAGCTATTAGCATTATAAGGTTTATTAATTTTCAAGTGTATATATGCCAAGATTGAGACGAACAAGTGTTAAGACTTTGACCCGTTGGTCCGAATGATTCATGCCATAATAAATTGAACAAGTAATTCTCTTTATTGAGCTGCTTAGGTATCAATATCTCAACGCATGAATTTCGCTTTCATGAACCGAACCAATTGTGCGGTAATTATTATCTGTTTTGTATTCAGTGTTGTGAATTGGGATATGATATATTGACCAATTTTGGTATATTTCAACGAGAGATGGCTGTCTCTGATTAACGGATTGCAGATTACTGGCTATGATAGACTTTTACCAGCGTTTAATAGCCTTTCAATCATAATTCGCAAGGACGTCCCCAAAAAAAGCATTTGAAATTCATTTTTCATTTTTGTACTTACAAACCCAAATTTGATAACTACTCGGTAATGACTGAATTTCTTCTTTACAAAATACAGTCATTATTGTCACCATTATTGTCACCTCACCACATTTGGGAATAATTTTGTAATGACCCATTATCATGCATTTTAATCATTTTTGATATTCTAAAGAATGTGTTTTTACTTTTTACGTTTAAAGCATGGTATGCCTTATGATAAAATCATATTAATTCCATTTAATGACATAGGACATGTTATTATCTTGTCTATCCACACACAATCTGTTGCATAAACTCAAGAATTGCAGACAAAAATTGCAGTTGAACATTGAAACAAAAATGTCAAGGTGTCTGTAAGAACGTCAGTAAAATTATTGCAGGAGATCAAAATTCATCTCAAGTTGACAAATAAAGATCTTTCAGGTTTTAAAATTATAGAGCAAAACAGAATGAAATGTATGCGCCTGTTATTTTCTCAGGATAAACTTATGTTCAGGGAACGTATTCTAGAAAAACCGATTAAGTTTATCTTATCAAAAATGTCATGTGCTTAGTGTTTTAAGTGCTATAATATTGTATTATCATAAACAGACTTTCAATTTAATGTTTTAATAAAGTGTTAGAGCTATAATAACATTATAACAAATGGAATTTAAGTGAAAGTATTTTCACACAATTTTTCTTGAATTATGCGTCCCAGATGTGTATTTGTTGAGGTTGTTTAACGGTGTAAACCAGTTCCCCCAAATGGACCTAATAAACTTGCTCTTATTTATGTCTTAATACTATTAAAAGATATTGTTACAGCTCATTCACTTGATTGTTAAAATTATATATCATGCATTCAATTAGTAATTATCTTGTCATTTTACAAGGGCTATGGCCATTTTCAATTATAATGCAGTTTGAAAATTGAATATTCCTTACAGAGCCTGCACACAGTTTGTGTCTCAAATTATTTTATATATCTGTAAAAACTGGTGCAAATTCATTAGTGACTGTCATCAAATGAAACTTAATTACGATCCTTATCGTTTAATCCAAAATGGCAGAAAAAAAGAGTTTTTTCGTTTTTTGAAAAAAAAATGAGTTATGTGTAAGTGATATCATATAAAAGTGAATGTCTGAAGGGGAGACATCATCAAGTGGGGGCAATTCTTCAGATGAATAGAAGACGAGACAAGTATGACATTGACTCGAAGACGCTTCAAACGACTGTATCCCTCGCAGGCCAAACGGCTCCGCTGGTTAGAAAGTGCATGCACTTGACTTTTGCATGGCCAGTCGTTTTAATTTATAAGGTTCAATTACGGTCTGGTTAATCAATAATGAAATTACAAATGTTGTCGTACTTCAAAGAACCGTGCGAATATATAGGTAAGGCACTCATTGTGTATGTCATTATCATTGAAATGGAGATTGATTCTTTTAAAGCACAACTGTCATAATCAAAGGTTCGAGCCAGTTAATGTCTTCTTATGTTTGTATATCTGACAATGTCGCGTGTCGGATTAAGTTGAGGATATTTGAGATTATTCAATATGTATGCGTTAAAATATCTCAATTAAAGAGCATAACATACTTCAAGTGTTTATGATATCAATATTTGTCAGTGCTGTTCAATAAATTAATTGTTCTTAAATGTTTTCTTAGTTTATATGCATTGAATGAATAATTATCAATAATTATTGTAGTGAATGTTATAAATTATATGCTATGAGCCTTGTTCGTGGAAAACCAGGCTTATGATGCATGTGCCTAAAGGATTGTCCCAGATTAGCTTAATTGTGCAGTCTGCACAGCCTAATCTGGGACAACACTTTCCGCCTATACTGGATCCTCATTTTCCCCTTTGAAAAATTCAGTGGTGTAAAAACATAAATTATCAGGTTATATTTTGAGTCTTATGACATTGTTTACTTTCACTGAAATGTTTTGTGACTGTCCTACATTTTCTGTTAAAAACGATGACTACTTGCTTTCATTGATAATCCATCGTTGTGAGATGATTTGCTAAGGGTGGCTGAATGGATGAAAGGAGAGAAACTCAGTATCCCCTTATATTTCAAGGCCAAATGTCTGTACATATCACCATAAAGCATCTCTACTTGTGTTGGGCACATTGATGGTCGAAGATATATAGCAAGATTTGTATATTGTGGTTAGAACTTGAGTAGGCGACACCCATCAAGTTGATAATGTTGGTAATCGTATATGGAAAGTGAAATGTGAGGCTAGCTTTTATAATTCCATCACTTCGCATTTAAGTCATGGAAGTAGGTCATTAATTTTAAATTTTAGAATATTCTAGTGTAAAATAATTATTCTATGGCAAAAATGTTAAATGTGACAGACTATTTTTGAGGGTGAATTATGTCTGTTTGGAACGGTTGCAACTTGAAACACTTGATTTTAAACTGCCCACTGTATTATTAAGATTTAAACGTTTGCTTTTGCTGGTATCAAAGTCTAAATTTGAACTAGCACTTCATAGATACATCTGTTTCAAGTAGGATTATACGTTGATTTGTGTACAAAATAAAGATTAAAACTTTCTTTAATACTCAGAAAGTCAGTTTATTTTGTACATAAAATTTAAATTTAAAATTGTTTAAATTGCATAAATGTTTATCTGAATGATGCTTTGTTAAAAATAGAAGACCATTTCTATTATGAGATTGCTTCTAAAAAATAGATTATTTTTTTTTCACATTTTGTGATTTTCGTTGAGAGAATATAAAATATTAAATCTTTACCATCTGATGATTATGATGATAAACCTCTTGAAATATACTTTCTCTCCAAACTCTGGAGTGATCAAAACTATCAGTACACCCATCAGTCCATAAATTGTGAATTATCAATCTATCAGCCCCACTGCCAACTTATTCCATCAGCATGTTTTGTGTAAAAACAACCTATATAGTCCCGGAATAATATCCTCCCTGCTTTATGAATGAAAGTTTCTTTCTGCCGGTGCTAGTTTCATAGTGGGTGGGGTGATAACAATGATAGCGAGGGATAACAAGAGATAACGCCATGCTGATTGATAAACTAAAGAAGTAAAAACTGTACATACTTTCATGTTATCGTTCCCGCATCACAATTCAAGGCCTATAACAGGTTATTTCTTAGAGCTGCCTGCCGTGTTATTAGTTCCCCTGGATCGAGGTGGAGATTTGATCGATATGGATTGGAGATTATTACCCTAGGCCAGGGCAACCCCTGTTGCTAAACATATTCATCTTTAGGAGCCGTCTCTTTAGCCCACTGAGGCCATGGCGCTCTCTAGACCTGGATTGAGCCATTTGGAACACCTGTATTCCGGGAACTTCCTGCTGGCGCTTTTGATTTCCATGTTAATCTCTAATGAAAAATATGATATTTTCATGTTAATCTCTAATGAAAAATATGATTTTATCAAAAACGAAAAATATGTTTTCTGCGAGTGCCTATCATTTCGGGTGCATGATTTAAGGATGTAGGTTGCCTAATTAATGTGTTTTGGAAACTGTCTCAGCTGGGTGTCCCGAAGACTAGGTTTGTAGCAGGCGGCTTAAAAGATAAACCGTTGCTGAAGATGCTATGATAATTTGACACCTTATGACATGAGGAATATATATCGGCTATCTTGTTGTTTAATCGGGAAAGGAAGGTGGATGCATGGAGAGAACACTTCCTGATTTTGTTAAAATCTTCAACTTGGGTATTGTGATATAAAAAAATGTTTTTATGAATATTGAAAGTTTTAAAAATACATTTAATAGATCATAACCTTTTAAATTTTATTCCCTATAACATCAAATTAATACTTACTGAAGGAATATTAAAGAGATTACATAAAAAATCAAAATTGATAAAAACTGTGCAGAAGAAAAAAAGAATTTGAACAAACTTCCATTACAGTGTGGTTCTAGATATGTCACAAAAAAGCATGCTATTATCAAAAATATTTATGATAAATATTTATGAATGTCTCTTTGTCCAGGCTTTTTTTTTCTTTAAGATTTCAGATCTACTCTGACACATGAAATCTGTTTTGTCCATTTTAATAATGAAACTCAATGAAGTCTTACAACTTATAACAATGAATTAAAACAGTAGAACATAGGTCTTATGAGATAAACTTGTTTATTGCAATCAAATCAATTTCAGTGATCTTTCTATGGTTTCTATCCCAGGGGTATCATGTTTTACAGGTAGGTAAATAGGTAAGAACCAATAGCAAAACATAGATGGTATTTTGTACTGCCAACGGTGTAGGGGAGAATTATTAGTATTCACTTAGGGTATTTAATCTTTTCAGAAATCTTTTAGACAATTGAGACTTAATTTGTTGCTCATAAAGTTTGGTCTACATTTGCAATGACTTGGTGGCAGACTCCTTCTTTTGTAATTAGACACCTTGACTGCTTTTGATTGTGTGTGTGAAAGACCCCACGGTGCGATGTCACCTGTCCTGATGTTAGACCTACAGGGATATTATCTTGTATGTGACATTCAGCAGTAATGCCACTTTTTATTTTGCATATCCACAGTGATGTCCCTTTTTATCGGCATATCCACAGTAATGTCCCATGGTATTTGGCATACATTCTGTCATTTCCCCTTTTATTTGGCCTAGCTAAATTAAGGCTGTTTGTATTTGACCTAGCTACAGAAAGGCCCATTTTTATTTGGTCTAGCTGCAATGATGCTCCATTTTATTTGGCCTAGCTGCAGTAATGTCCCCTTTGATTTTGCCTACCAACAGTTTTGTCCCCTTTTATTTGGCCTAGATGCAGTCATTTCCCCTTTGATTTGGCCTAACAACAGTAATGTCCCCTTTTATTTGGCCTAGCTGCTTTCATGTCCCCTTTTATTATGCTCCCCCAAAAATTTTTGGGGGGAGCATATAGTCGCCGCTTCGTCTGTCCGTGCGTCCGTGTGTTTGTGCGTCCGTCCAGATTTTTGTCCGGACTATTTCTCAGCAACTAATGACCGGAATTCAATTAAAAAATTATGGGAAGCTTCACTACCAAGAGGAGATGTGCATATTTTCAGCAGGTTCTGGTCGGACGATTTTTCACAGAGTTATGGCCCTTTGAAATTTTCCATTAACTGTACATATAGTGCAATTCTTGTCCGGGATATTTCTCAACAACTAATGACCGGAATTCAATAAAACTTTATGGGAAGCTTCACTACCAAGAGGAGATGTGCATATTATCAGCCGGTTCTGGTCGGATGATTTTTCACAGAGTTATGGCCCTTTGAAATTTTCCATTGTACATATAGTGCAATTCTTGTCCGAGCTATTTCTCAGCAACTTATTACGGGAATTCAATGAAACTTTATGGGAAGCTTCACTACCAACAGGAGATGTGCATATTATCAGCCGGTTATGGTCGGATGATTTTTCACAGAGTTATGGCCCTTTGAAATTTTCTATAAACTGTACATATAGTGCAATTCTTGTCCGGGCTATTTCTCCCCAACTACTGACTGGAATTCAATGAAGCTTTATGGGAAGCTTAACTACCTTGAGGAGATGCGCATGTTATTAGTGGGTTCTGGTTAGATGATTTATTTAGAGAGTTATGGCCCTTTGAAATTTTTAAGTTGCTAAACCATCCATCGTATTATTTTGTCCAAAGTTATGCCCCTCAAGACGTTTCCTTTTATCTGAATATATAGTGCAATATTGTGACAAAAAAACCTTTGGGGAGCATCACCCGTCTCCGACAGTTTCTTGTTTGACCTAGCTGCAGTTATGTCCCCTTTTTTTTGCCTTACTTCAGAGATGTCCACTTTTATTTGGCTTAACTTCAGTAATGTCCCTTTTTATTTGCCTTACTTCAGTAATGTCCCCTTGTATTGGCCTAACTTCAGTAATGTTCCCTTTCATTTGCCTTACTTCAGTAATATCCCCTTTTATTGGCCTTACTTCAGTAATGTCCCCCTTTATTAGCCTTACTTGAGTAATGTCCCCTTGTATTGGCCTTACTTCAGTAATGTCACCTTTCATTGGCCTTACTTCAGTAATGTCCCCCTTTATTAGCCTTACTTGAGTAATGTCCCCTTTTATTGGCCTTACTTCAGTAATGTCCCCTTTTATTGGCCTTACTTTAGAAATGTCTGCTTTTATTTGGCTTAGCTTCAGTAATGTCCCATTTTATTTGGCCTAGCTTCAGAAATGTCCCTTTTAAGGCAATTTTCTCATAGATGTCATGATACTTAATGTTAATGGAAACAACCAAAGAAGTTTGTTTGGCCTAATTGAATTAAACGTCTTGTATTCTATTATCAGTGTCATGCCTTTTATGACAATAATTCTGTAATTTCTGTGACCTTATCTGCATTAGTTTGAGTTGTTATTGTTTGTTAAGTTTTTCGATAAGTTACAACTGTATTGTTTATAGCTCATTGAATTTCACGCTGATTTACCTATCTGCATTATCAATCATAAAAAATGATGGGAAAATGGTGTAACCTTGTATTGACTCCTTTCAAATGCTAAGTGGTGCAAAATCACTCTGTTCGCCTGACCTGCGATTTTATGCAATACTTTTTAATTATTAGTAAAATACATTTTGAATTGTTTTAAATTTAAAAGAATTATTGCTGTGGGGACTTTAAATAATGCAGACGATCTTTGATAGGGTGTTTTTATATCCGCAGCTTATTAAAGGTATGTGCGAAAAATTTAATTTGTATTAATTTTATATATAAAAAATCTGTTTACATTATGTTGGATGGAAGGTTGCAATTAAGACATTCTGAAAAAAACTTAAACAACATAATATTTTTTTGTCAATGCCCTTATGCATATTGCAGGCATCATTTAAAAGAAATTTTTGTGATGAAAATGTAAATAAAATATTCATTTCACTTTTTAGATTTTTTATTTAAAAAGATTTTAATAAGCATTATTTTAAGTTGCAAGTTTTGCATGAATTCTAAGAAATTGTTTTGTTCCCACATAACAGAAAATTTGTGTAATTGTTACAATTTTTGTTTCTTCAAATCATTTGACTGATGCATGTTTGTTCGGAAACCATTTACATCACAAATGCTATTGTTCTCTATTAATGATCTTGTTATCATAATAACACGTTAAGCTTACACTATTTGCGAAGCACTTCGCGGTTTCTCCGTCTGGAAGCGCCATGTTGCAAACTAATACCAAGTGGCGATGTCGCTCTCTAACCATTCTTGTTACCATGGTAACAGAAACCTCACTGCGGCAAGTACAAATCAAAAGTTTTGAGTTGAAAGCGTTTAATGCCAAACCGCATTTTTAGGACCCTTGTCCATTTCCGTGACATGGATGGAGAAGTTTGTTACATTAGTTGTTGTGGTGACCTTATCAGTATAGTGGGGATGGATATCCGTTCAGTCTCGGTAAAGAAGTTTTCTCCATCTGTCAATGTTGTCTGAGATAAGCAGACTAATAGGGCCTAATACGGCAGCAAAAGTACGATAAAACGTCATAATTGTGCAGCGTGCCGTCTTTGCAAGATAAATGCATCCTGAACTTAAAGTCAATCTACGTAGAAAGTGTAACAAATATTTTTTATTTTAATGAAATTGTGTCAGTTATAGTTTTCCTTTAATTTGCTTGTCAGCAAGCGTACAACTTTCGTTTCATTTGAAAATGTGTACGGAAGTTTTGTTTTCCCAAACATTCATTTAAATTTCCTTGTTTCTTGTGATTGCATCTAAAGTAATTGTCTCAATGATTAGCCAGTGAATGTGATACTTCCTTTGATTATAAGTATTCTTTTAAAATTAAACTTATTCTTTCAATGTGGCAAATTTACAAAAGCAAATATGCATGATTTTGCGGCCACTTAAAACAGAAACCCCTAAAAATATCTAGTGGCATATGTTTTTTGTGGTTAGAACTTTTAAAATGTAATCATCTTGTTCATGAACAAGAGCGCATAGTTTTATTGTCAGAACAATGGTTGACACCGGAAACCCCCATACCTATCAGGAATGTACCCGTACTTTGTTGATAATGAAGTCATTATACCCTACCATCTCCTGCCAATCACCTTGTTGTCTTATGACGACGCAACGTGAGGGCGAACGCAGACGCAATTTGGCGCAATCGTTGCCGGGAACGGACCAGCCACCCAGCGGGCCGTTAGCGTTGAAGACGGCCCATGGAAGCTTTCGCTGGCCACACATATTTTATTTTCTAAATCTGTTATCACGTATAATAAACAAACAGGCCATACATCCCTCCTCGAAAGGCAATAGAAAGCTCTTTATCAGTGAAAAGATGACAATTTCATGCTGTTACATTCACATTCAGTGACTTAATCAGGGGTTAATACCATCAACCCAACATAAATACCCAGTTTTCGGATGATAACAATGCGATAAATTGATTTTCCATCGCTATTTTATTTGCTTTGAGTAGATAAATGCTTCTCATGATTTTAAGCAAGTTTACCCATGCTTTCATTTGTTTACATTTGAATATTATTTTAATTTTTAATCTCTCAAGTACCTGATTGCAATATTTCTTCACAGTTTTTAGAATTTATGACTGTAATGACCAGGTTTCTTTGTATCATAATTTTCTTCCAGTGACATCATTTGAGAAAAGGCTCGTTACAAGAAAAAACAAGACCATGTTCTGTTTTTTCACTCTGATAAAACGTTTACAGTATTTATTTATTGCAATACTGTATGAGGAAATGACATTTGAAGAAAAGTGATTAATTTGCTGTTCACTCATTCACATTAATTTTAGTAGTAAAATGCATGTTATTAAATTCTCATCACTATGGGACAGAATTGCCTGCATTATTATAATGATTTGTGTGTTCCTATCTATTTTTATTGATTGAAAACCCTTGAGAAGTAAAAGTTTTGTTCTCATCAGAAATTCTTTGCAATAAAAGGACAGTCTGTAGAAAAATGATTAAATTCATCATAATGATTATAATTATGTTATAAAAACGGTAATATTTATTTAATTCATTCGTTATTTGGAAAGCAAAAAGAAAAAAGAGAACTGTGTACACATCCTTTTCATTCTGTTATAAATCAAGATTTGAAAATACTTAAAGTGTCCACAAATGATAGTAAAATGTTTGCTTTCCCTTAAAATGGTGTTAAATGGCCATAGAACGATTGGTTATACAGATATCATTTAAGGATTTGGGCATTTGCTCAGTGAAAGCATCAATTCAATGAAATGTTTGTAAATTGTGAATCGCAGGTAATCATTAAGTGATGGGGCATAGAAAAAATGGGCGCTGCTTGCACAGTACTTGCTTTCTTTCGTGGGCTGTTATTTTATTGGCAAACATTTGCCCTTTTCAAGTAAAATTGTGTGTGAAATTGTGTTTGGGATGCTTGATATGAATTAAATGGTTTTACAAATTTTAAAAACTGACAATAATTCCAATACCGTCCTTTCCATTTGCCATTCATGATGCAACTTGCCGTGGAAATTGTAAGCTTATTTTTAATAGAGATTCAGTGTAACAATATTATCTTAGTATTCATTATTAAAAACATGTGGTTAAAGTAATTTAAATTAAACACACACAAAAATACATCAACAACAACACCTTAAAAGTTGTAATGCTTTTGTCTAAAATTAATATTAACATTGTATTATTTGAATATGATATAAGACATCCAACTTGGAATGGGCATCATTTTGGTGATTCTCTCAAAAAAACTGTTAAATTCATTGTTCTGAATGTATTTTTTTGAATATTTATTTTGTCTTTATTTTAAAAGGACTGTAAACCACGAATGACGAAAAAGGAAAGTTCTAAAATACTGTATTTTTTTACAATTATTATTTTATATTGATTAAAATATCATGACTGGTATATGACATTACGTGAAAAAAGTTCATATTTTCAGTATATTCGGTAATAAAATTTCGCGATGTGAAATCAAAAGTAAAAATAAAAAAAAAACTTTTTTCAAGTAATGTTATATACCAGTTGTGATATTTAAATCAATATAAACTAATAATTGTAAAATAATACCGTATTTTAGAACGTTTCTTTTTCATCATTTGTGGTTTACAGTCCCTTTAAGAAAATTAACAAATTTCCACATTTTTTCATTTATTGATTAATTGATATTGTTTTTTTTTTTCTCATTTTAATTATAAATATTCATTTTAATAATTATTAAAGATTAATTGTATGTGATGCAATAGTGATTATAATATTGCTCACAACCGTGTACACAAGAGGATTTTGTCTTCAGTATGTTCTGTTTAGGCATTTTTTTGACAAAAAACTTCATTTTAATGTTGCATAATGTATTTTGACTTTGAACTTTATTGCTGGTGATTTTACTTACTCTGTTTTCATCTTAATTTAACATCGCAGTTATATTTGAAGCATTTTTTTCCCTCACTTCACCTCTTTGGGAATGTTACTATGAATAAAAAACAACTTTGTCATTGCATGATTCCCTCACCGAAACTTGCGTTACGAGGAAGTGCAATTCAAGTTAAATATAGGTGCGTTTGTGAAGTAAATATTTTTGGATTACATTGGGATTTTTGAGATTTCTTTAATTTTCAAATTGGGAAATTTTGAAGGTAAATTGGATTTGGAAAGCGCTTTTTTTCCAGTAACAAGTTTACATAAAGGAAAAACACTGTGTTCGCTCTCTTCCACAAGGTCCCTTAAGTTTACCTAGAGGAAAAGCCCTGTGCTTTTAATCTTATGTCAGATCCCTTATACAGTCATACTTGTACTTCTGTGTTCTTTCATCCCTTCCCTATATGCAAGGTACCTCCATTATATAACAGGTATTGTGAAAATGAAATACAAATTACAGGGTCTAAGTTAAACGGGAGATAATGAAGCTTTCATGCGGCTCTTTTCTCCCCATATTTTCAGATTAGCGAGATTAAAACAAAGGATCTTGCCTATCACTGGACTTCTACCCAATCCTCTTGTTGTGTTTTGATTAAAAAGTGATTAAAAAGTGTGATAATCTGATTAAAATGTGTCCAAAGTAAGCAGCTTTCCTATTTTGTTATCACGGCTGAGGGAATTATGTCAACACGGAGGTGTTATTTTGAATGCCTGCTACAGAAGGTTAAAGCAAAATCAGTCGATATTAATTTGATAGGTACAACATCTAAACAGCATCTCCAAGATAATACTTGTAATGTAACTTGCAAATATAAGCAACAATATATTAATCAGTATTATGATGATTTTATTAATGTTGTAATATTAATTAGTTTATTATCCTATGTCTTAATAAGTAATAGTGTCTTAATGATGTGTGTGATTATTAATGTCATTTTCAAGTATTAGTTCCTTAATTAACCCATGCTGTCCTTAATCATGCCTTATTACTCAATGGTCCATATGGCTGTGCTTATCAGTTCACTGAGGGTGTGTATTGAACCCCTTGAAAAGGGCTGAAGGGCCATTGGCTCCTTTTTGGCATGTAGGTGTCAGGTTTATAGGGTCACACTCAAGTGCAGGAAACTAATGACCACTGGTTCTTGGAATTTATCACCAGCTTCTTGAATAATTTTGTAAGAGTGTCGAACTTTGTATCTGTTTTAAAAATGTTCATAGACATTTGGGCTTTATTGGTTTTCACTGTCTTGAAATACATTTTTTCTTTCATATTAAAAAGCAGCTTCTAATTTGAATTTAAACAGATTCTGTTTTAAACTACATGATTATAGACGAGGATGTTAAAAATACAATTGAGGTATTAGTACTTAAAAAAAAATTAAATCAAATGAAAAACAAATTGAAGACCATTTTTAAATCTCAGGTGTGGGAGGGGGATGACTTTCATTAAGGTTAATTTCATATCAATAGTGAATTAATATATATTTTTAAATCTTTATTATTGATATTTTCTTTACAATGTCCTAATATGTAATTAGCCAAACAAAGATACACATAACAATAATGGTATCGAATAATTATATTTCTAAGTTCTTACAAAAAAAATAAAAAATAAATAAACAAAAATAAAGAAACGAAGCTTACAAAAAATGTCTACACTATGTGATCATGATGTTGACAAATTGTAAAATAGAANCTTAAATAATTTTGTAAGAGTGTCAAACTTTGTATCTGTTTTAAAAATGTTCATAGACAGTTGGGCTTTATTGGTTTTCACTGTCTTGAAATACATTTTTTCTTTCATATTTAAAAGCAGCTTCTAATTTGAATTAAAACAGATTCTGTTTTAAACTACATGATTATAGCAGTGGATGTTAAAAATACAATTGAGGTATAGTACTTAAAAAAAAACAACACATTTAAATAAAAAACAAATTGAAGACCATTTTTAAATCTCAGGTGTGGGGGGGGGGACGACTTGCATTAAGGTTAATTTCATATCAATAGTGAATTAATATATATTTTTAAATCTTTATTATTGATATTTTCTTTACAATGTTTGTCCTAATATGTAATTAGCCAAACAAAGATACACATAACAATAATGGTATCAAATAATTATATTTCTAAGTTCTTACAAAAAAAATAAAAAATAAATAAACAAAAATAAAGAAACGAAGCTTACAAAAAATGTCTACACTATGTGATCATGATGTTGACAAATTGTAAAATAGAATACAGTAGTTTGGGAGGAGAAAACAAAACAAATATAATTGTTGACTGAATATCTTTGAGACATGTGATATTAATTATAAAAAAAAAAATAAAAAAAATGAAACAATAAATGAACTAATAAGAAACATTATAAAGCACATAAAATGCAACAAACTATGTTTTTGGAATATTTTTTTGTTAGACAGGTGATGAAATAAAAACAACACACACTCCTGAAAACCCCCACTTAAATCAACACCAACAAAAGCAACAACTGTGTTTTCTAAATAGCAATAGACCATGTGAGAACAGTGATAATGATATGGCAAGTTTCTGTGATGCAGCCCAGTATGCATTCCCTGTTCAGGTGACAATAAATCCCTCCATGTCGTGAAAAAAGTGCCATCTACCACAGGGCATGTGTCGTTCTCTCTGCACCGATTGCAATGCACGCACAAAAACAATGACTGAGTCTATTTTTTAATTTTGTAACATTTTATATCGCATGTACGTATAATTGAATGTCTGAACAACCGCAGTGTGAATTTAATCATAGAAGAAAAACAAAAGAGTGCCCTTCATTGAAAAACAGATTTGTTGCAGACATCCTATGAACTGTCAAAAAAAATGATGGATGGCAGCAGACAAACGTTTTCATCACTACAGTAACAGTTGTCCTCCACAGGGGTATCATGGTAGGCAGCAAACAGTAATTAATACCAATAAGCCCCACCCCCCTGGGGACCTCAGATAGGTGTGATAGGCAAGGCCATAAATACCCGGCAGCCCCAGTGGGAGCGCTGACACCTAGACCTCTGTGAAATGGAACATATCCCTGACTGTAAATTGATGACAATTATGCTGGAACCACCTGTGAAGTACCCCCCCCCTCCCTCCTTCCATAATTGGTGTATTGCTTTAACAGTGGTCAGTGTTTTTATTTTTGTTTATTTAATATAAATATTTAATGTAAATATATTTAATTATTTGTTTATGGGTATCATTTCCCAGTTGGTACCTTACTAGATCTCAGATATTTATGTTTTTTCTTAATATTCATTAAATTACTTACAATTATATATTTATATTGGAAAATTATTAAATTATTCCAAATATTATAATTTTGTATATTAATCCGCTTTTAAATATTTTACTATTTATTTGATTTGTTTAACAATATAAGACTGATTTCACTTTTTTTTTTTTTTTTTTTTTTTTTTTTTTTTNCATCTAAAATCAATGGCAATTATGTCTTAAAGGACAAATTTAGTTTAGTAATTTATTGTATTTTATGTCAATAAATCTGATATCTGCGGATTAGATAAGTGTTTAAAGATGGCCAGTTGGCATCATAATCCATTTTATCATTTTGGGTGGTATTTAAAGGAAACCCTAAATTGGCCCTAAATAAACAGTAAAACAAGACAGGTGTTATGGGGTTTAGCCATTGATAAATACCGAAACATTGTTTCTAACTTTCCATGTGTGAATTTGAAGAAATGGGCTTTCAGGGTTTATCTGTTAATCTTCGGTTTCAAACTCTTTTAAACACACCTAACTGCCTGATGATTCCCACTGACCTGGAAATAGTCATCTGAATCGCCCCAAAATCACAGGTGTCTCTAGATAAACTCTGGCTGGCTTTATATGCCCAACGTTTCACTGAGCTAATAATTATTTCAAACTGCTACCGCAATCATCACAAATCGCCTCCCTCTACCTCACATCAGCTGATTATTCGACCAATTATGGAGCAGTTTACACCATTGAGATGAGATACAGGGAGTTTTGTTAGTATTGGAGTTAAAACCTCCTAATGTCACTCGCACCATTGACTTTGTAGTATCAATGTGAGATATGCTATATGCCTCGCTCCCATTGGCTGGTTGCCTTTCAATGGGAGGCGGGGCTTACTGGAGCTATGATAACAGATTCACTGGGAAGTCTTTGATTGACAGCTATATCATATCATCTTTTCATGAAGAGAAGCTCCATATGAATAGGTGAAATTCCATTTTTAAAATCAAACATTATGCAAAATGCAATGGAAATGAGCACCATGATGGCAGTTGTCAGATTTTTGCATGGTGAACAAGAAGTGAAATAATTATATAGGTCTACAGAGACTAAAGAATTAAATATGAATAAGAAATTGTGACTTTTCATAAGAGACATTTTGTGACTACACATAAAAACTTAACATTTTAGTAAAAATAGATAGTAGTTAATCTGTTCCAATGATTTTCGGTGATATCAGTTTAAACAGGATGCTTCTGGAGAGGACTCGACGACAGATGCTGTTAGGTAAGTCACGACATGCACATGAGTCACATGCCATTATGAAGGCAGCGCTTATCATTAATTTTGAAGCTCAGGAATGGTCATTGCTTGAATATTTAAAAAAAAAATAACTATGACATTATGATTATTTAGTTCTGCAAAGTGTTAAGATGGCCTAGTTCGGCTAATGCGTTACTTAAATTAAGCTTTATTTTAATTTCAAGAATTATTTTAGTGGTTTAGTTAAAAATTATATTTGTTCTTAACCATAAATGTAATAGTTTAAAAATTGTGATTTTAATTATATTTACCTCTCAAATAATTAGTTATCATGAGGTTTTCTATGAAGGTAAAATATAATGAATTTAAATTATTTGATAATTAGATTGATTTGTACATATTATATCTCTCTTCCTTTATATATATAAATGTATATATATTATACACTGTTCATTAAACCACTAGTAGTGCAACTGGTGAAAATGTTATAATAATTTTGTGGCATATATTTTGACTTCAAAGTTTTTCTTTCTCTAGTTTTTTTTCTTTCAAACACACTAAATTTCTGTTAAAACTTAACTGAATATAATTGATTCCCTGACTTACTGAAACATATCTAGATTTCTTGAGTAGTTCTCTTTCAAACATAATAAATTTCTGTAACAGTCCTTAATTTGATATAATTGACGAGCTGATTTGCTTGATCCTCTCTAGACAAGCCTATGCTTATATTTGGATATTTCTATACATTTTTGTATATGAATGTCTAGGGACAACTATTATTGTATCAATGTTTTTTTAGAAAGTTTCCTTTTTTAAAGCATAAAAGGGGGAAATTAGACTGTTTGTCTGTAATCACATTCAAATGGTGTAATGATTTCCCAATTTTCATGACCTTAACAAAATAACCACCAATTTTAATGTAAAATGATATGATTAAATTACAGCTGTGCCTCATGGTTTCATGTTTTAAACGAAAGTTATGTCTCGGATGGTCTCTTAATATCATAATTGCAAGACAGTTGGTGACAATGTCATTTAAGGCACAGAAAAATATGATCTGACATTAAAATTGAAATAAACAAATTAATTGTATTCCCTCCCCAGGCCTTCTTATGTGGTCATTTACTTTAGTTATTTCGCGTTGAATGTTTTAAAATTCATTCTACACTCTCAATTTAAGATATTAATATAAAACAAATCAAATTAATATAAAACATTTTCAGTTTTTACCTTCTTTTTTATTTAATATTTAAGTAAAATCTCTTTGCATTTCCTTCTACCAACCTTGTTGCATAGATTTCAGTGTGCTTAGTAGCAATTTATTATTGCAATATAGATATATTTGAGAAAGCAAATTGGGGGACCCTCGGAGATTATGAGATTTGCGTAAGGGTCCTTGTGACCAAAATTCCATGCTCATGTTTGGGCGAGATTTGAAGGCAGGTTTATCGAGAGGAGCCCGCTATCTTACGGGCTCCTGATATTTGGGCTTTCTTGTGATGCACATGTTCACATGGGTACTTCAGCGCTTGTTACTATCAGTTTTCATGCAATTGGTCCTTGTTTGGTAAGATTGATTTTATAACGCATGATTTTTTTTTTAAGTGGATTTGTTTTATATATGAAACGTATTAAAATGTAAAAATAGGATATGATTTAATAAAAGGATATGAAGTAAATGTAGTTACAGACATGGTAAGATTTTGCCAAAATATTCAACAAGATTTATAACTGTTTAAATAATTATTTATATTCTCATACAATTGTTAAGTTTAAAAAAATATTTTTGAGACACTATTAGTAGTAATTGTTCAATAAAAACAATGAACATATATTTTTTTACATTAACGCAATCAGAAGCCTGAGTATACAGCCATTATTTTGGAATTTTATACTAAAAGAACAAAATCTTTTTAATGTACAAGTAACAATATATGGAATCGTCTTCGATGTGCTATATTTAAATAGTAGTGGAAAACAATTTATGTTCTACAAGATGTCTTAGATATATTGATGAAAAGCATCAGGCCCTTATCTCAAATAACTTTTTAATAAAACATGCAATTTTTTAATAATAACCTTTTCTATTTTTTTTCTGATGAAAGCCATTCCACTATGAAACATTTGAGGTTTTTAAATAGATAAAAAATTATGTTCAAGTTGAAGAAGTGCATTCTGTGAAAAACAAGTCTTTGAAACAGTTTGGTAAAACAGTATTTATCTATAATGGTACAGTCTGCATCACTTATTGCATCTATTCAAATATTTATGTGTTATTCTCTTAAATAATTGGATTTCAATACGTTTTCATATAATACTAATGGAGATATTGAAATACATGTAATTTTATTATGAATCTCATGTTTTGAACAAACATGAACATGAATTTTTGTTCATAAAAATATATTGCACGTTACTTTTAAGAATGTATGTACTTGGAAAGTATTGAAATGTATTCAGTATATTCATAAATTAAATTTATTTATCTTGGAGTTTGACAGATATTGGAGGAAAAACAAAAACTAAATAACTTCTTTTAAAAATGGATTTAGTTGCCAAAATGTTTGAAACGCGCACTTTTGGACACGCATATTCAAACTGCATTTATAATTTATGTTTTTATTCAACTCTATGAATGATGGCTTTGACTGCAAAAAGGCATGACCCTGGTATTAAATTGAACTGCAACATTTGTGGCCCTTGTGTATATATTGGACTGCACAACATACAAACAATGCGTACCTTTTGTGCATCATTAATTTGTCTTAACCAGAGTTAGTCCTTTTACTGCAAAAGTTGCAACCCTTGTGATTGATAGAGTGAACTTTGTATTTTATTATATGAGCCTCGTTCAGTGAAAAAAGAGTTAATGCATGCGGGTGAAGTGTCGTCCCATATTAGCCTGTGCAGTCTGCACAGGCTAATCAGGGACAGCACTTTCCGCTTTTATGGAACTTTTTGTTTAAAAGGGATCTTCTAAACAAAATCCAGTTAAGGCTGTTAGTGTTGTCCCTGATTAACCTGCGGGGACTGCACAGGCTAATATGGGACTACACTTTATGCACATGCATTAAGCCCCATTTTCCATTAACACATCTCATATAAATTGTACTGCATAAATTATGGCCTTTTGGACAGCATGAGTTACATCCCCTGTGTGTGTACTTGCAGACAGCCTGGAGGATGGCTGGGACATGACTCAGCTGAAGGAGGAGGAGTTTGAAGAGTTCTGCGTCTACATCGTGCACGACCGAGCCTGCGAGAAGGTGTGCAGGAACCGCGCGCAGGCCTCCCTACCGCGCAACCTGACGCTGAAGCCATCGCTCACCCAGCCAGACCAGGTGAGTTCTCGTAACCAACCAATATATGGAGAGCCTATTATTTTGTTTTTGATGTAGGCTGTCTGGTTAGTACAGTGGTTGGTACACACGCGTCTCATCTAGGCGACCTGGGTTCAATACCCAGTCCTAATGCATCTGAGGTGTGTTTATCCCTTTGCATGCTGGGAAATTTGTCATCTGCTAAAATGTAGTCTGCTGAATATCTAAAATTAGCATTTTCTTCGATTTTTTTTCAAAGAATACTATCAGAATAGCAAACAGTTTGGATCCTGATGAGACGCCACGTTCTGTGGCGTCTCATCTGGATCCAAACTGTTTGCAAAGGCCTTCAAAATTCGGTTCCAGCACTGAAAGAGTTAAATCNGTTCATTTATATCAACAAATTTTGGAAGAGCCTATTGAGGCGAAATATAGCAGGAAATAATGAGTATTTGGCTTGTCTGTCAAGCATAGATTGTTAAGACTGCATTTATTACTTTTAATATTCGCCAGACCAGATGACTTTAACGTGTACAAACTATTGCTCTGAGAATTGAGTAGTCTTCTTCAGTATTATAGTATGTTGTAAGTAAATAGTTTTATCATTCAATAAAAATATTGATTTGCTTGTTGTCGAATCGTCCGTTGTCATGCAAATGACTATCTTAAACGATTTTAATTTATTTTATTTGTACATGTCTTATATTCAGATGAAATCTTAAAGTTCAAAATGGCTGATCTTCAACTTAGTTGCATACATTCACCCTCAAAATGTTCAACTTACATGAAGTGTTTAATACACCGGTCTACTTATGACTTTGTTTTTCATGGAACATACAACTCTTCCCATGACACTGACCTTATTCTGCATTGTGAAAAGGTCAAGGTCATCTAGACGGTCTAGTCTTACAGTAATCTGAGGATTTGGTAGAAGTGTGCCAATCCCTTATGAGCAGAGTTCCCCAGACTCACGCAACAGCCATTAATCCGTCAAATCTAGAAACAAAACGCCGATATATATTTTTATGGTCGATCAAGGCAAATGGGAAAATAACCTCATTGAGAGGTCTGTTACTCCTCAATCTCGGCTTTAAATTCCCTGCCATTTGGTCCGTTGAGTGCGTTGTTCTTTTCAACCTCTTACTTAATCTCCTTTACCATCGACCTTGTAGACTGAATTTCTCGAACATCATATGGTAACACAAACAACCCGTTCAAAACGGTTCTGTAGCCGTTGAAAGATTAGCCAAGAAAAGAAACAAAAAGGAATATTAACGATGTTTAACGATTCATAAAACGCGGATGTTGTTGATAAACGTACTAAAAGATATCTGTATTTCAGCGTCTTATAATCTGTAAAGTAAAATATTTGATGGCGTTGGTTGCGTTGTTTTTACGGAAACATGATTATGAAAGAGTGCGTATGACCATTGTTTTTCTTCAGTTTCAGAAACCGTGTATTAAAAAAATAAACGTTTAATAAATTCCATTGTTTGTGTTGTTTTGTTCGGAAAATAACATAGTTTAAAACGACGTTCCAAACATGTTCATGTAGGGTAAAAAAACTAGTCACTTCAAGTCGTTTACTATCATATCAATGTTAGTTCTAACTAAACCTGATTCATGTAAATGATTTCGAGTCCCAGGAAACTATTGTTCAAATATAGTTCAACTTTTAAAATTTCGATCGCTTTTTGTAAACCGTTATGCATAACATTCGTTGCAATATATAATTTAACATTTAATCTTTAACTTAGGCTAAAGCACCGTAAACCGTAAACCCTCAAAATCAACGAATATTTCGTAAACGATTTCGTAAAATAAAGTTAACCCATAAACAATCAGTGTTCGTTATAGTAATAGCCACGATTTTAACGCTGGATGTGTTCTGGTAACATAGATTTGATTAACAAGATACAAATTGCCTTTTTTATTTTTTTGTTACACAATATATTCCATTTTAATTTCCCGCAACGATATCTTTTCATACAATACACGAAAACTAAATTGGTACGTTAACCTGTGTTGAATAGAATGCCCCACAAAAAAAGAGCATTTTGTATCTTGTTAAATCTAAGTTACCAGAGCACATCTAGTGTTGATATGTTGGCTATTGCTATAAGGAACACTGATTTTTTATGGGTTACCTTTAGTTTAAACCTATTTATTTTAGCTCGATTGCATCGAAAGCCTAAGGCTTATTTGAAACGCTCTCGAGTCCGTTTCCTGGCACTAGAACCAGTACTTGATGTATATGGGGAGATGTAAAGAACGCTCCCAAAGTGTTAGAAGTTAGAACCCGTGACCTCCCGATCGCTAGGCGGACACCATTTCCACTCCGCCACGGCGACATACTATGATTTTGTATGGATTAACTTTATTTTATGAAATATGTTACGAAATCGTCGTGTATTTTGAGCGTTAATGGGGATTAAACATTTTAAAATATCAAGTGTTCTGTCAGAATAATAAAAAAAGCTGTAAAACTGATAGCCACAATGAGCTTTGCTGAGAAATCCTATATATTTTCGAAAACAAACTATTCTGGGGCTGTGCATTTGTATTGTTGATAATAAAGCTTCTCATACATTATAATACAAATCTTTCCAGTTGTTACGTTCCCGAATTAAGGTCAATGTGACTATCTTAAGCATTTAGCAATAATATATTGTCAGTAAAAATGAGAATTACTGGGTTCAAAATTCACAGTTAATAAAATTAAAGATGGGTCATGGAAAAATCGAGATTGTACTCCAATTAAAACGACATTTGTTGTTACCAAAACTCTGGTTAATACCTTCACGGCCAATCAATTTAAAACATATTTTAACATGTTTCATCATACGAAGATACGCCTCGGGTGCAGTCGTATATGAACATCCATTAAGGACAGCAATATGACAAGAATATAAATGTGTCTTGTTAGTTTAGGAAACAATATATAGCATCTTGTAGTGATCTGATTTCAACAAAAGTGATATGTTAGTGTGGGAAAACAATAACTATTATGTAGGTGCTTCTTAATCAACGGACAAAAGCTTATAACTTAGCTGTGTATGGTAACATGGATAATAAATTATCTTTACATTATTGCGTAACAAAACATGTTCATGCGTTAAAACGTAAACGTATTATGTAACTGAGAAAAACAATAAAATGTTATTAGATTTGTTTTATGAATTTACCAAAAATTTCTGAATCAAGTTTTATTTTTGTTTTCTTTTAGAACAATATCAGAAGTTTGAATATGAACAACCTCTTTTATTTAAAAATGTTATACAATTAAGTTATAAAAAAGGGAAAATCTTTCGGTAATTCACTATAAAATATTTGGCATTACCAACAAAATATCCAAAATATAGTCTGCGAAATAATAAAATGATTTCCAAATTGTCAGAATACGTAATAATGTCCAAATTGTCGAAATATTTTTTTTTAATCGATATCGAACATCTGCAGGGATGTCATTAGGTTTGTTAGAAGGCAGATGATTTCCAAAAGCAGGAGGAGCAATATAAGTTTATTTGTTACTTAAGTTTCAAAAACGTAAAATGGTGTTAATTAATTTTGTTTTATTTCTAAATAAAACCCCTGCATATGGAAATTGATATCTTATTGTTTGTATTTAATGTAAATAAACTTTACCGAACAATGCTATCCGGCGTGTAAACATCTTTTATGAAAGTAGCGCATGTCCAACGTGCCACACGGCTGAGAAATGACACATTTGAGCACAATGTGTTTTACATTTCTTTTAAATTGTAATAGCAAATGTCATGAAACATGCAATTTTCTACTAGTTTGTTTATTTTCTTCAAGAATTAAGAATTAACATGAGGTTCGAGGCAAACGTTTTGCTTATAGCATAAACTGATAAAACATTAAAAAAAAATAGCATGATGTGTCAAATTATTGTTAATGAGGGGATTATCATAGTATAATAAAGCAAGCTTAGTGCTACCGTTTATACGTGCTTTGTCATACTCAAAGTAATCACCACACAGTGGTTCATAAACTGAATGGGCGTTCTTGCTTGTGGCATTCTTTTTACAAACTACTTTTATATTTATTCACTGGCAATGATCGGCACACTGACACGTCGTTATTTGCCTGGGAACTATCAGTTTTAATTTTAATTATTCCTCAAAATGTTTATTGTCTGCAGATTGTTAATTTAACTACTCTTTGCACTTATTCTTTCACATTGTTTGCACATCTGATCTTTGTTATGCCTAAGCCGTTTTTGTGTACATGCATACACACAGACAGGCAGATAGACGGACAGACATACAGACTGAACCACGGGCAGATAGACACACAGACAGACAGTAGTGGTCCCTCCAAATAATTCAACATAACTGTTTAACAAGATCACAATTTTAAAAATAGTTTAATCCCTCGCAAACTTCGATGCTTTTAGGATTGTTCCGTTGTATTGTAAATTTCTGGAAGCATGCAGTTTGTTTTTCTCAGCACAATAAACGGCAGAACGGCTTTTAACATAAAACAGAACAGTTTTTACTGTAGGAAAACGAATACACGATGCAGATGTTTATTCCAATTTCAAATCTGTATGTAAAAACGGTTGCATCTTTAATAGTCTGAAAGATTTTGGTACAAAAATAATCGAGTGCAAGTTGCAAATTGTTTTCAGTTGTAATGGCGGTGTATCGTATCTTTACATACAAAAACAGATATAAAATCGTTTGAGTAATCATGTAGCAAACACTAGTAGAAATAATTAAATTATTTAAACTGAAAAGTAAATAACTTGGGACTTTAAGTCGGCCCAAGATTGATTGGTGACGGAAGCTTGTTCACTTTTTGAAAGATATTATTCAGCAATTAACAGACCAAATGCCATAATTTTTATTTTATACTGCTACTAACCGATCGTTTTTTATATACTCCATTTCAATTTTATTTCGTTTCAATAATGTTAACATAGAACAGAAAGTCAGTTTGACGTTGTACCTGCTTTGAGGTTAAACACTAATTCATTATTGTTTGGCGAAAGCAGTGACGTTTTTACATCTATTTTTTAAATTTAAAACGCGTTATTTTTACTCAGAAGATGTGCGAAATAACTAATTCCGCTTGTTCAAAAACAGTTTCTCACTGACTTCATAAGGCCTAGGTCCCGACGTTTGGTTATAAAAAAACAGCGTTAAGAAGACAGACCGGGAATAAAATAAGCAACTGATCCAAACTGGTGGCGAAAATTATTTTTTTTTGCGGGAAAAATATTCGGTGAAAAAATTGAAAAATTGGACAAACGCATGCTGTTGTAGACTTTTTTTAATTTAGTTAAAGTATTCAGAACAATTCGTCACAAAATAATGTCAGATGTATATATTTCTTTAAATGTGTATTTGCCTGCACTAAATCGTGTTTCGGAGCGGTATAATTACTAATTTGAAGAAAACATGGTCGCGAAAATAGATGGTGAATGGTAAGCTTGGTTTATATATTTGTATTAACTGAAAAGTTTTACTTCCGTGTCGCATCATCAATAACTGACATTTTAACAACTGTTTTTCTAAGATAAAAAATAACATAATGATATTTTTAAACATGTTTATTTATGCTCTTTTGATATTTGGATTATTATGAAATAATTAAGTCAGTTGGTACACGCTGTAGCCTGTAAATCTTAAAGCCCCATTTTTACATGCAGAAAAAGATGAACATATACTTATAATGATGCATGTATAGCGTAAGCATTTTTTTTATCACGTTTAACGGTAAACCTTCAAAGGTATTGATGCTGATTATGCCGTTTCAGTCGAAATCTATCAGAACTATCAACGTGAAACTTCATATGTAGAATATATTTTATTAATGGAGCTGCAGTGTACAAGGGCCATAACTATTGGTACCATATTTGCATGGTTATTGCCCTTTGTTAATGTTTCATTCTTAACTGATGTTTGCGGTTATACTCCTTGTGACACATACACGATAGTATTCGCGATTTTCACTTTAAATCTAATTAATAAATCACATCCAGCAAATCCAAACTAGCAGTGGTTTACTAGCGGGTGGGGTGGGGATGGGTTTAGACCATTTCGGGCGGTTTCATAAGTAGTTCTTAGTTCAGCAGATTTACCTGTATTAAATGCTCATGCTAACGCTTTTAACTTACAACTGCCCTTTTTTAATCAATGCTTAGGGTTATATGGCCGTACAACTTATTTCAAGATAAAATCCCACTGATGTAATGTGGACAGTTCAGGATTCTAACAACACGATCCTCGGATTGTTAGTCCAGCGATCCTTCAAAGGTGCTAACCGATCCGTATCTCGATCATAGCGTTCATGGTGCTTTTACTGTATAAGACGGCATGCATTACTTATATTGATGACAATTTCTTCTATATTTTTATATTTAATCTATGCGTTAAAGGTTAAAGGAAATTAACTAATTGTATTTCTCCGCATTGAGTTTTTCTATCTTATTCTTTTATGCTGAACGAATGCGACAACTTGGGGACTTCTTTTGGTCATATGTCGTAACGTACTCAATTGACATATAAAACCTTTGCATAATAAAAATGGAAATGGGTCGATATTCGAATAACCGATATAAATTAGATAGAAACACGCTAGCCATGCTACCATAGAGTGGCGTCATTGTAATCCTAGCATATCAGTGAGCATATAAGTTCATATTCAGAAAGTACAGCTGTAATACGCATCGATCTGGATTCTTTAACGGATGTTAAAACTCAGATTCTTTTTGATCAGCGTTTTACTGAATATTAGTAAACGTGAAAGCGAAAACAAAATTAACACATCTGAACGTTCCTGCCAGAAAGTTATGTAGCCTGATCTAAATATAAATAAAGATATGTTGGCTCCATTGATCTATTTTGCAGAATCGTTTCAGAGAACTCAATGAGATGAAGAGATAAAAGCAATCTCCACGTATTCTTACAATAGTTCACCCTAATGAATTGTAGGAATTGGCACAATTTTGTAAGACAAACTAGTACCATTTAAAACAACTCAATATAAATACATTCAAATGTCCAGATATTTTATTATGTTTATGTGATGTCCCTGAAATAGCGTCTTTATATATTTGCATAAAACGTATTCGCAATTTATGGACAAAAGGACCGGAAAACATCAGCTTGAATTGTGTTTGTGTTTTATGACATTGAATGGAATGTTGGTTCATTATGAAACATCAATAAACTAAAGTTCAATAACGTATGTAAAACTTGGAAGCTGCGCAGTGTCACGGACATCACAAACAGTTCAGAAGAAAATTCTGTATTGAAGTGAACTCCATTTTTAAGACAACAACTGCTTAAGCTGTGAGCTATAAGTCTCTTCACATTTTGTTTATACACTACGGTAGGGCTTTGGAGCAATCTAGAACACTTGACCAAACTATGTTTAAAGAGTTTAGACCTCAAATGCACTTTGTGTAATATCGCATTATCTCGTACACTTATGTTTCCCCGAACGGTTTCCGAGTATGTACGTATGTAGACGTAAAGCATATGCATGCGCATTATAAAGTCTCGGGTTCGATTCCCGTGGGAGGCAAAATATTGTTATCAAAGTTTATTTTCCTATTATTCTTTTTATAGACTAACAAAAAGTATAGTGTTGTTAATAATACATTAAATAACATTTCAAAACAGTGCGAGCAACTCCATTTAGTTCTCATTTTAAAAATACCCTTGTCTTAAAGAAAACGTGTTTGTACCATTTTTAACATCAATGCCCTACGCATTATTAGCGATATGAAGTGATCAATGTGAGTTTTTTCGTGCCCGATTTGTTTAGTTTAGCAATGATGTACTAAATATTATTTATACTCGTACGCAGTTATAAAAGTTGTATATAAATACGATATTTTAATACATTTATGCAACATCTACAACTATCAATTGCAGCATGACTACGGCAAATTATTTTGTGCAAACGTGGGCACCTTTGCAAGTCAAGGGGGAACATTAAATATGTTGTTAAACTAGACTATTTTTCAAGTTTTTGATCAAGGATACATCCAATAATATTTCTATGCTAAACATTTTATTTTTATTCTGCCGTTACTTTTGGGGAAATTATTTTTATAATGATTTACGACCAGAGTTTGGTATTTTGACTGCTTTTCTGAGGGAGATAACAACATCTGTGTGCTCATATGTTCTTTAATTCAATTTTTAAACCTAATTTGCTATTGTGAATCCATATATAAGACATTAATATACAAATAAGTCTTGCTTTATTAATATTAAGGTTCACAAGAGTGAATTTTGTAATACAATGGTTATGAAAAAAATGAGGGAAAAATCGTGAATGTTGGCATCTTGGAATGTCTGACAAACATTAATATATATTTTTTCTAAATCTTTGAATTTGGATTCAGAATACGTTGGCAATAGGAAAAAAAAAGAAAATCAAAATGACGGATTTCTGCTCTAACATCTTAATTTATATTAATGCTGTCTTAACCGATAAAGCCTGAGTTGACAACATAATTGGTACTATCTTTACACAGTCAGTAATGGCATATTTATGAAAAAGACGTCATGGATTGGTATCCAAGGATATCTGTAAAATAGCAATGACTATGACAAATAGAAAATAATAAAATGTTAATGCTGGTGTATATACTTGATATTATTTTATATGTTGAATCGTTTGTTTAATTTCTTTATTGTTCGACCTGTGTATATACAATAACATATTATTCACTTTGCAGAAAGGCAAAAAACTGTGTCTCTGAAAGCTGATTCATGTTTTAGCATGTGTTTTTCTATTAACATTTATTGAAAAGCGATAAGTACAGTTGTATTTTTTCAGACTGTTTATTACTTAAGACAAATGACATTTTTGTTAGACGTGTATCCCCATTATGTGTCTTTATTTTATTTTTTGCGATGGACAATTGACATCCAATGATCTATTGTTTATTAAAATACGAATCAATAAACCGGGAACCGCCGTTCGTCCACTGCCCCTCTTATAAATTATAACATGTAAAAACATATTAACCTGGGTTTTGGCTTGAAGTCAGAGTTCGAGTTAAGTGTATATATTAAAAAAAAATATACAGTGTTTAATTATCCCCACGCTTTTAAAAGCGTGTGGATATTGTTGTTATCTCCGCCGTCTTTCCGTGCGTCCGTCCGTCCTGGCCTCTATCTCCTCCTACTATTTGCACTAGAACCTTGAAACTTACACACATGGTAGCAATGAGCATATGTTCGACAGTGCACTATTTGGAATTTTGATCTGGGTCAAAAGTTATGGGGGTTGGGGTGGGGCCGGGTCAGACATTGTCACTTATTTTACTAACAACATGCGGCGTAACTTTTGACCCACGGGTCAGATCAAAATTTCAAATAGGGAACCGTCTTACATATGCTCAAACCTACCATGTGTTTAAGTTTCAAGGTTCTAGTGCTAATAGTATAGGAGAAGATAATGGCCAATGGGGTTGGGGTGGGGCCGGGTCAGAGATTTTCACTCATTTGTTTTAGGTTATTTCACATTAACTTCTTCATTTCTACACCGAATTACTTCAAATTAATGCTGAACATCTCTTATGACAATACGGTCAATATCAACCCTGGGGCGCCCCGCCCACATAGACCACGCTCACCCAAAATTTAGTTTTAACATAACTTCTTCTTTCATTCACTAATTTACTTCAAATTAATACTGAATATCTCTTATAACAACACGGTCTATCTCGACCATCCATGTCCACATTACCCATCCCGGGGCCCCACCAACACAGGCCTTGCCCATCCAAAATTGCCTTTTAATATAACATCTATGCGGCGTGGGGATACGCGTCGGCCTCTGCGGCGCCATTTCTAGTTGTTAAATAGTTTTGTGTATAACACATTCATTAAGAGTAGTTCGATCATTTTTTACATAAACATATGTAAGCGTTTGCATTGGCGACTTTAATGATAAATCGCAATGCACTATTATGGCGAACTTACGTCATCGACCACAAAAATCACAAAATAAGTAAATAGTTAAGTATGTATCAGCAGGTTTTCGTCAAATAAGATGTTGTCCAATTGCTGAATGTATCTCCAATTTCCAGTAAAAAAAATGAATACATGAAATGTTGGTCCCGTCAATGTTGTTTTTGTTTAGTCTTGTTATTTTAGTGTATGTAGTTTTTTGTGGAAGCAATCTCTATTCGCATGTATATTTTGCAGATTGTGTAGTATAATAATGATATTAATTTCATATACACAAATTCTCTGTTAACAGAAACAAATACTGCATGAAATCCGAAGACTCATAAAAAACAACTCAATCCTGAAAATGTCTCACTATACATATTTATCACAATGACTACTTGAATTTCATTACTAGGTTTTGAGCGCTATCTCAATGCCGAAGTATTGCAATAGAATCCGTTGTGTAATTTGATTTATATCCCATTAATACTGCTCGTTAACTAGAAACGTAAAACACTCACATTGTTAAGATGTTCCCGATAACCAAGGTATGTGTTATATCAAAAGATGCTATGATCTAATTCAGATCGGATATTGAGAAACTGTGAGAGATACCTTGTTTTGATATACATGTACATGTCTTCTGCATTTCAAATAAGGTGTTAACATTATAGCTGTTTTAAAATATAATTCCGATTTAATTAGAATCAACTTATTGACGAAAAGAAAAACTTGACATTGAATTCGAACTTGCATGTGTTATATGGGAATTAATTAATGATTTTACTATGTTTCTTTAAATACTTAAATACTTAAATATTAACGCGATAGATTACCGTTTTGTTTTGCTTATAACACGCGTTTGTTTCAATATACATGTAATCTCAAGTTGTGAAGTTTCTCCCGTAATTCACTATTCCTTGATATAGAGGGAAATTTAATCGAGGCACAGATTGAAAGATGGGACTGTAAATGTCAAAGCCATTCCATGGGCTTTTTAATGTTCAGCAAAATATCAAGCCGGAAATAATAGTTTAAATACCCTTTTAAATAAAATCGTATCGGGGATTGGTTGATCATGCGTTAATGGAGTTGAAGAAGAGTGGTCATACGTGTGACCTTACCCATATATCTCGTATATCTATGGAATACTTGTTCCCACGTTATATATAACTACCACTAAAGAAAACATTCGATCGTGTGTTTATTTCTATCCTTATAACGCTTTAAATATTGATGCTTCAAATATAACACAAAGTATGTGGAGAAACATTTACTGTTTTAAATTTGTCATTGAATTAAAGTGTGTAACAAAACACAGATAGTAACATCAATAATAATGAGTATGATATATAACCACGGCTGATTAATATAACACTTAATGTATAATACTTAAAACAACACACAATTATGACAAAGTGTAACAATACATATCAATTTGACCAATACATATGACAACAAAACTGTGCAACAAATCCATGAGACCACTTGAACACCCATACATTTTAACTGTCAATTTCGAGGCGCCTGGCCACATCGACCATTTGACTGCAGACACGTACTCAGAACACCGGGATATGGGAATCCACGATGTTCTGTCTTTGTTTGTCATTTATCGGCTTAAAACAAGGTTTTTTTTGTAGTTCATAACCCTCGCTGTTAATGCCACTTTGCCATTGTCGTTCTCCTGTACTGCAGTTCCCGTTCATAGGCGGAAAGATATCAATCATTGTTTTCCTCTCGAATGAAGTATTTGGTTTCTCTTCGCTGTTTTTCCGCTTCGACGTCCAGCGAAATGTCTCTTTCACTGAACTTATTGAAATTGTGCGATAATATTTGCCATGTCCGCAACAAAATATTTCTTTATACAAAAGTCTGAATTTTCTACTCATAAACATGTAAATGATAAAATTCACAGATGAATTGATTGTCTCTAATAAAAAGGTGGAAGTAGAAATGCACATGTACAAGTTTTGGTATTTACCCAATGGTGTGTAAGAGCGATCAATGTGTGTGGCAATGCTGTTGATAGCACCTGGTAAAATACAAAAGAAGAAAACAGTTGACACTGTTATAAGCATGATGGTAATATGGTGTTGGTCGGTATGGCTGCAATGTTTACCGTTCTTGCTAGAAAGTCTCAGGCTTGTAGGGCTGTCGTTAAATGACATAGACCGGCGCTGTTTCCAGTTCCTACGCACGATGATTATCATAATCATGTTGAGGATGAAAATGATGACAAGTGGTGAAAATCTGAATACGATATTCAGAACCGTTCCGTATACGCTGTACAATTTTATATTTCTCATAAACAGCGCTGACGTTTTCATTATTATTCTTGTAGTATTCGCTTTGTCCGTTATCTGTGTCGACTCGTATTTGAAACAGAACGGGATGAAAACCAGTGCCGTGAATATGAAAATAATCACTATTGATATTAGTGTGTTCCGTTTTGTACATAAACGTTTCGCACGCATCGGACAAAATACTGCTATGAATCTTTGGACGCACAAGAGCGTAGTTAGGCCGGATGTTATCCTCGCTGTTACCACGCTGCTCCAGGCGCCGAGGATAGGGTAGACATATGACCGCATCGCTTCACCATCCACTGGGTTGGATTGTCGGTAGTAATTAATAGCAGTAAATATAATGCTGTGGACGAGAAGCAATGTGTCTGATAAACATAGTGCGGCCAAAATGAAATTCGTTTGGTTGCGCATGCGCTGATTAAACAGAACTATTAAACTGATAATATTTCCAAACGATCCTAAAAGGCACACGACTAATAGCACAATCGCCATCACCGAGATAAACACAGCCAGCGTTTCCTTTGACAGATAAATATCCACATCCTGTTGTACAATTGCCATCGTAGCCTGGTCGACGTAGCTCGAGTCATCCATTCAGAGACGACGTCTTTGCAACAATGTTAGATAATATATCATTGTTAATTACCAAACATTACCGTCAAGAAACAAAGTAACACCAATCTTGTCACCTTGAACACTCGTCCAGATTCTGAAAAGAGATTGTTATCGTGAAGAAAAGTGTGCACATGAATTTACAATAAAAATATTCCAATATTCTGAACTAAAAAGCCTGTTAACATGCTCACAACCATAATTCCAATACTTGTCACAAATTACTTAGTAACTTCCGATGCTGCTACATTATCTACCGAGTGTGAGCATCTCCGTTTCATTGACAATCTAATGATCCGCGATCTAGGCACCTAATTGAATGGACGTGATTATTTTTTCCTCTAATTGATAGTGAAATAATGGGTTTGCAACGGTCGTTAACGTGATTTCCCTACAAGTGTCCATTGAGTCACTTAATAGTCATTACACGTTAGCTTTGCATTTCAAGCACAATCAAGAGGTTCGATATTCGCCCGTGCCTTTCAGCTACTATAGGAGCAATTAATTCGCGTCTGCAGCCGGGTTAAGTAGATTCTGATAAAAGCCAGCGATGCAATTAAGGCAACATCATTGACGGCATTCTTGGTTCATAAGTGATGAACACGAACTCTCTTCGAAATCATCTTAGAGATTTGTCTTTATGCTGAGTTAAACCTTGGGTTAACGAGTATCAAGGTTTTTTTCGTTTAGTGAAACACATCAGACAAGTCGTTTTTATATATGTGAGAAGATATGATAACTATTTGTTTTCCAAGGATGAAAGCCAATGTTAATGGCGTTTGTCTTAGGAAATCGACGGAAATAAAAGCCAGCGATGCAATTAAGGCAACATCATTGACGTCATTCGTTGGTTCATAAGTGATGAACACGAACTCTTTTCGAAATCGTCTTAGATATTGTCTTTATGCTGACTTAAACCTTGGGTTAACGAGTATCAAGGTTTTTGTCGTTTAGTGAAACACATCAGACAAGTCGTTTTTATATATGTGAGAAGATATGACAACTATTTGTTTTCCAAGGATGAAAACCAATGTTAATGGCGTTTGTCTTAGGAAATCGACGGAAAAAAGAGTTAACAACCTCTGATTCACTATAGTTCTTTAGTTCTATTTAAAACAAACGATTAAAGACCCAAAACCATGCGTTAAAAAGCAAAGTAACCAATATGCCTTCGACAACAGATTTAAAACAAATACAATCAATCAATACCGTTCTTACTTTTCTAACAATAAAACTGCAATGATGGTATGGTTAAGACAATTTATGGCCACAATCGGACGATCGGTTGCTTTGAAAAAAAAAAATGAAATAGCGTTTTGTGGTGCTCGACAAATGGTTTAAATTACAAACTTATACGTATCCAAACAAATTATATAATAAAATGACACAATTACTCCAGTTAAAAGGTCGTTTAACAACAATCTTTATGTAATTAACAATACTATTAAAGATAATGCTTAATAAAATATCTATAAAAATAAAATATTAATAAAATAACAAGTATTGTTCCCTATTGAAAAAAAAAATCAAAAAAATAATCCACGTACGTTTTTTTTATAGGGGGGGGGGTGTAGTGAATCAATAAATCAAAACAAAAACCTATGATTGTTTATCAAAACGTTTTCGCTGTTTTGGTATGTTATCGTTGCACACAGGCAATAAATCACTTTCAATGGAACAGCCTTAAACATAATAACACTAGCTTCACACGTGCATGAAGGATTTTGACGTAGGGGATTTGACAACATTCTCGACTGATAAAATGGAGTTGCATGGACGCAGGTAGATTTCCTAACAGGCATCGACACTGCTTTATATAATTCTATATTACAAAAGCCTAGCAGTGAATAACTTGTAAATGTTAATGCAGCAAGTGTAACATTGTACTTCCATGCAATAAATCATATAAATGTAAGATAAAACTGGTATAAACTGTATGGTAATTTATTAACGTGCACATGTATGTATAATTTGTAATTATTGAAAGTCACAATTCATGTCAACAAAATCAGTGGATTGTAATTTGGCATTAGTGCGTGTACATAGCAATGGTATCTATTCGTCTTAAATCTGGTTTTTACTTACGAAAACAACGTTTGACATTATTTGCCTAAACTGCTCGGCTTGAACGGAATGCATACAATGATATATAGAGTAATGATCAATTCAATAAAACCGATGATACATATGGACACGCGAAATAAAGTTGTCGACTGCGAATCGATTGTGTCAATCCGCGGAATAACATGAATCATTTAAACGATATTTAGATTTTGTTTAACATGGTTAGTTTTTTACGCATAGTAATTTTCTTAAAAACTTCGAATGGATTTGTTCAATGTCTTTTGCTTTATGTTGACCCCATACTTCAGCTGAGTAATTAAGAATTGGACTTATTAATACGGCATTTTTTTATTATTTTTTCTTGTGTTTGATATTCGTATTGATTAAAAACGGAAAAGAGTTTATTCATTGCCCTTGACGCCTGTTCTGATATGCACTTCTGATTTCTGTTCCAGTTTCCGTTTTTGACAAAATTTACTCCAAAATATTTAAAGGATGAAACTACTTGAAGCTTTTCGCCGTTTAGCACTATGTCAAAATTTGCGTGTCTTGAACTTTTTTCAAATATCATTAGTTTTGTTTTTTGTTGCATTTATCTTTAATTTCCATGTGTTACAGTATACCTCGACATCATTTAGCATGGATTATAAAGCGGCGGGTGATGTTGCGAATAAAACCTGATCGTCCGCGTAAAGTATTAAAAATAATTTAAGATCATTGATTGAAAATATATCATTAATATTTGAATTAATATTATTTAAAATATCGTTTACGAATTTCATACACGATAAGGATGATCCACAGTCGCCCTGTTTTACTCCTCGATGAGAGTATATTATGTCCGATACTTCGCTATTATTTCTGACAACTGATTTGACAGTAGAATACATCGCTTTAATGGCGTTTATCATGTTGTTGCTTATATTATTTGAGACAAGCTTTCGCCATAAGCATGGAATATTTATTTTATCATAACATTTTTCATAATCTATGAATGCGCTGTATAACTTTTGTCCGCTGTGAATTACTTTAGATATAATAACCTGTAATAAGAAATGCACTCAGTTGCGCCTTTACATTTTTGATACCCAAACTGATTTTTTATTATCGTTTCATTATTTTCTGTCCACATTGAGAGTCGATTGAAGAGAATTTGAGAAAATATTTTAGCTATTATGTTATAAAGACTTTTTCCTAGGTGATTTTGTGCCAAGTTAGGATCACCTCCAAATATTGGTATAATGCAGCCCAATCCCCAGCAGTCAGGGTATAAAGCGTTATGAAATAGGTTGTTAAATAGTGTATGTAGGTAAGGTGATATAATATCAAAAGCGCTACAATAAAATGATTCAAGTTATTCCAAATAAAAAGTCGTTTGAAAACGTCATGTAATTAACAATATTCTTTAAGATAATACCTTATAAAATATCTGCCAACACAAAATATTAAGCCATTTTTGTTATTGAAAATAAAAACAATTATATCAATATGCTATTGATATTAAAATTACATAACATCGCCTGTTCACTCTAAATTGGTAATTTGTTTACGTAGTATTGTTTGGGGTAACTGAAGCAATAAATCAAAACAAAAAATAACATTCATAATTAACACGTTGTCGCTGTTTTGGTATGCTATTGCGTAGGGCAATAACTTACTTTCAATGGAGCAGTCAAACATAAAATATCATCAGTTTCATGCTGGCGTGATGGATTTCGACATAGGTGATTTGAAAAAATCAGATTTACATTTTTGCAATTCATCGACCCTGCTTTCTATTATTGAGTTTTGCAAAAAGCCTATCTGTGAATGAATTGTTATGTTGACAGATGTTTCTCCACATTTTGCTCACAACTCAAATGAAGGCAGTCGAAAATTGTATTTCAATGCCATAAATCACATTTAATTCAGATAAAACTCTTATAAACTGTATGATAATTTATAAACGTGTACATTTATATATAAATTTTAATGATTAAACATGTCAACCCAATCAGAGCATTTTAATTTGTAACAAGTGCTGTAGATAACAATGGTATCTTTCGTCTTAAATCTGGATTTTACTTACGAAAAGGCCACTATTCATTCTTTGTCTAAACGACTCGGCTTGCACGGACTATATACAATATTGTAACGAGTCATGGTTAATTCATTGCCAGAATAAAGTCAACGATAAAACATGTTGACACGCGGAATAAATTCGACGATTATGATTCGAGTATGTTAAACTGTATTTAGATTTCACGTATAAACTCCATATCAAATGAGTAGCCCTACACATTTATCAATTGTTTTAAAAATAACCAAATATGATGCAATCGATATATTGTATATAAAACAACAAAAGATTCAGATTGCATGAAAGTAAAAATAATAAGAATTTTACAATCTCTGAGAATGTGTACTATTAAAGTACTTAAATTGTATATATGAATAAATACAATGCTAATTGTAATCTATACCAATTCACAACCTGTGTATACGAGTATGTTCATGGTATACATGTATGTATATGCCTTTTTATAATTGAATTTAGTATCTATGTAGCACATTCACGTCTTCATTGACCTTGTTTTCATATAAAACAATCGATTGATTTTATAGCTATTATATCTTTTAAATCACAATAAATCAAATAGTTTAAACCTATTTCCGAGTTCATACAAAATCACAAAAGATGTTGAATATTACAAAATGATTTTTGCATAAAATACATAGATATCATAATTTATTAAATGAAACTACAGCTCTGTGTGAAAATTAACATGAATTATTAATTGTACATATCACTTAAGTATCATGACTTACACATATAAAGGTTAAATCCCGTTGATTTTTACTCTGCTTCACTTAATACATTGGCTGCATGCAGTTTTCTATCCTGAGCGCTCTTACTGCTCTCTCTGATCGAATATAATGAAGACAAAGTTGGATGTACGACTTAGATTACGCCCCTGCCTATAAAGTGTATATTGGTTTTAGACTGGTTGCGTTAGAGAACAGGTTTTTATTTCAAAACCACGTGAATGTCGTTTGGAATTATCAATAACAGCCCGAAGTCATTTATGGGGTTTTGAATTGGACGTCGGGCATTATTTCAAAGAAGAATAACACAAAAACAACCATAGTAACACTCACAAAATTAGATAAACATCAAACGAGTACGATTTAGTTAAAATGTCTTTCAGACTAAGCGTTTTTTACCGATTTCACACGAAGTATTTATTAGGTCGAACAATTTGTCATGAAAACTATTTAATAAGGCGGTTGTCGAATAGATGGATTTGGTACGTCAATGCATATATCTTAACACGATTTTGATTCAAATATATATCATGCTTATATCTAAGGCAAACACATTGTACTGAATCATTTCTTAAACTTGTATTTAGATATTGAAGTGGGGTTATGGTCTTTAATCTTTTATTTCATTTCATTAAAATAGACCTAATTAGGTTTGGACATTACAACCTTGACTTATACCATCTGTTGATGCAACTTTGAAACATAGGTTTTAATTCAAATTGGTATAAACATGATTTTGATCATAATATTTGGTGAATTAATTTTGAATTGTACAATAAGCACCGTTTATGCTACGCGCTAAGATTACAATTTGCCTTGATATTGCTCGAGTATGTTGAACTGCTTGTTCAAATAATGTTTGAATAAACGAAAGGTCAGTAAAATCAAATGATATTTATATCAAGAAATGCAATATACTTTACAGGAAACAAGTTCTAAAATCTTGAAGAAAATTTAAAAACACGGTACCGAATCATTATCCAGCTTTCAATGTAATCTTTATATAAGAACTTATAGCATATTAACATTGCTTTATAGTTGAATGTAGAGAAGACAGCATATATCTAGATTAATACACAGTTTAGTCTTAGATAAATCACGATACAATAATTTGCCGAATAAGCACTTCCTATGGCAAATTTTGCTAAAATATGATACAATATGTTAATTACCAGCAAAATTGTTAATATAATGACAGTATGTCGTTTTAAATTGATATGGTGCTCGAACGCGGTGCAAAAAAAAACATAATGATATGAATTAGTAGTAAACCTAACATAAGGATGCCCGTATCTGTTATAGTATTTTAAATAAAATGAATTTAACAAATGATGTTTATCTGTGTTATCCCGTACCTGTGATAGTATTTTAAATAAAATGAATTAAGCAAAAAGTGTTTAACTCAATTTATATTAAAGTAGGAGATACATACGCTCGTGGAGGTTTCTCTGCTCTGGTTGATGCATTATTGAGTAAATTCTTGGACTCAGAGCCGAATTATTTACCATGGAATTTTCGAAGATATCGCATCTTCTTCATCAGCTGATCACTGGCTAACTGACGTCACAGTCACATGACCGGTGAAGGGTCACGTGACATGAGGAGACTGTCATAAACCCGGGAGATCCACAGAACAGGTTTGCCATCGATTAAAGGATAAATCAGCCACTGAAAGTTTACGGGGAGAAGTTGTAAAGATTTTAAAAAGTGCCACCAAACCTTAAAGCAATATCACCACCAAGGAAAGAGACGCCTTGCGTGACTTAGGTAAACGGAAAGACATTGTAATTCTACCTGCCGATAAGGGTCGTACTACGGTTGTGTTGAACTAAACGCAGTATGTAGCCAAGATGGATAAGCTCACGAGCGACAGGGACACCTATGAACCACTGAAAAGGGACCCCACCAGGCAAGTGAAAACTAGATTGGTTTACATCTTTAAAAAATGGAAGAACGACATCTTATCTCAGATAAACTGTACAATCGACTTTATCCCACAGCAGAGAACGTCCAAAAGTATACGGACTACCCAAAATCCACAAAAAGGATGCTCCTTTACGACCAATTGTATCGAGCACAGGAAGCGTATTGTATGCAACCGCTAAAAACATTACATCGGTCATTGGCCCCTTGGCGGGTAAAACGGAACACCACATAGTTAACTCGGTGGATTTCGTTCAGAAGATCAAGGATCTTGAAGTACCCCCAGGCACGACATTGGTATCCTATGATGTCTCAGCACTTTTCACTTCAATTCCAGTACCTAAAGCACTCACAGTGATCAAAAACAAATTGGCTGGAGACACCAAACTCAACGAACGATCTGAACTCAGTGTTGAACAAGTGACCGAGTTGTTAGAGCTCTGCCTTAGTAGCACATACTTCATATACAATGAACAATTCTTCCAACAGAAGCAAGGTGCGGCCATGGGTTCTCCCGTATCGCCGATTGTCGCGAACTTATATATGGAGTTCTTTGAGAAGCAGGCATTGGAAACTGCGAGGAACCCACCGTCCCTCTGGCTAAGGTTCGTGGATGATACCATGAGAAAAATCCACGAATTTAATATCCAAGAATTCACGGACCACATCAACTCAATAGACGAACATATCAAGTTCACTTCAGAGCAGGAGGAAGAAGGCCGTATTCCGTTCCTGGACACATGTATTCACGTGGCAGACGATGGGTCGACGAAAACCACGGTTTACAGGAAACCGACGCACACCGACCAGTATCTGAGCTTTCAGTCCAACCACCACCTTGAACACAAACGATCAGTTGTACGCACCCTACTCCACAGAGCCAAAACCTTAATAACAGAAGAAAAAGACCAGAAAGATAAAATCGAACATGTGAAATCCGCTTTTAGAACCAACGGATACCCGGATTGGATATTCAGACTACCCAAAAAGAAAGTGAAAGCAGTAGACAAAGATAAGGGAACACAAAAGAGACCGACGGCATGCATACCTTATATCAGGGGCACCTCTGAAGTATTGGCTAGAGTGTTAAAAAACATGGAGCCAACATCTTCCACAAACCATTCAATTCCATCAGACAGAACCTCACCAAAGTTAAAGACAAAACAGACAAAATGAAGAAATGTGGTGTGATTTATCATGTCCAATGTGAGGATTGTAAAAATGACTATGTAGGTGAAACAGCGAGACAATTAGACACTAAATTGAAAGAACACCTTACACGAACTTCTTCCGCCATATATGAACATTGTAAACAAACAGGTCACAAGATCGACCCAAACAAAACCAAAGTACTTACTTCCGAAGAACATCTATGGAAACGCAAAGTGAAAGAAGCAATTGAGATCAAACAGCGGCGGCCATCACTTAACAGGGACGAGGGACTCGAGCTACCCCGGGTTTACGACAGTCCCCTCATGTCACTAGACCCTTCACCTGTCATGTGTCTGTGACGTTAGTTAGCCAGTGATTATCTGATGAAGAAGATGTGATATCTTCGAAAATTTCATGGTAAATAATTCGGCTCCAAGAATTTACTCAATAATAGGAGATACATGTTCAAAGTCTCCATAATGCGCATATGTGGACGTTATTGAAGACATTTCTGGTTGAAGACTTGAATGATACTCTTTGTTTGCCCATTATGACGACAATTTGTTGTTTTGGATAACAATATTTTGGTTAAGCTCGACATATGCTTTAATATACCAGCGATATTTGCATGTAAATAAATATATATGTATCAATAAAATTGTTGATTGAATATATATTTATCGATAGTTAGAAAAGGCCCATTAGAAAAATAGAAAAGGACTATCCACATTTAAAGTCTTTGCAGAACAAAAAAACGTTAAATAAAATATGACGCTTTTTACTGTTTTCTTGTTTTGTTTTTAATATATAATCTCAGCAATACAAAATGTATTAAATTAACAGAATTCGCAATAATGTATTGATATAATAAGTATTAGAATCTAATAAAAATAAAACATGTTTTGTATACGATAAGTGCTGCTACAGGATTCTATAGAATGCAAAGATCATTAAAAAAAACGTAAAAAAATGTATCTACAAAAAAGTGAATTATCAATAAAATGAAAATATAAAATAAGTTATTTAATTTAATTAATCTTTTAAATGCGCATCAATATAAACGTCTAAGTTAATATTTTAAATAATGTTCACGACTTACACATATAGAAAGTTAAATCCTTTTCACGAGATATTTTTTGACTCTGCTGCACAAAACAGATTCGCACATTACAGTTCGTATCCTCAGCGCGCTCACATCATGTCATGAATAGCATTTATCGGATACAACAAGGTCGCATGTTCGTTTTTTGCTCAGTAACTGTTTATTGGCCACAGATTTGCAACGAGACCGAGAATTCATTTAAACATGTGAATATCTAAATAAAACTGAACACAGTTTTTGTGACTGGTCATGGATAACTGTCACATGTTTTTAGAAAAAGACAAAAACATAATCACAAACAACACTAAAATAAGAAGGATCGTTTTCATAAATGTTTTTCATCATGCTCGTACTTAATGTTTGTAAGTTATTAAAGATGTTTTATGAATGATTCGGAGTGTCTGCGAGAACACACATTTTAAAAAAGTCAACATTTACAATATTTTCTGGATATTAGGATTCCCGTTATCCTTGTTATGTTAAGCATGTTAAGCATAATATTTCACTGAATCCTAATTTGATTGTCTATTGTCAATTACAGAATTAAACAAAAATCAAACGAAATCGTAACGGGTGACAGCATCACTGGTTCAAATGTGAATTGTATGATTACGAAATGACCAAATTTTGAGAAAATAATTAAAAAAATTATTGCAAATTCGTTCTGTGATATATGTTTATATACAAAGACACAGTTAATGTATGCTTTAAAAATGCATACGATTATTTTATGTCTTATACAATTCACACTTCAAGCAGGATTTGTTCTCGTAATGTATGAATTGGTTACTTAAAAGCTATTAGAAATATCAAATTGAGTTGAGAGCATTGAAGATTAAAATGAACAAAAAGATAAACAATCATTCTTCCATCTCTGGACGTATTTTTACTTCGGATGATAAAATAGTATAATGGGAATAGCTTTAATTGATAACAATCATGTAGACGAATGGTCCAAATCAGTGCAATTGCTGACGTGCTTTATTTGCATTTGCATCTCACATGGTGGAGAACAGATGGAACAGATCTCTTTCTGTAACATTTGAATATTGGATTGGATTTAAAACAATGTTCTTGACTTGTTACTCACAAATTTCAAATTGACAAAGTTACTTCATAACATTTTCAAACTCAATTTCATTGAAGTTTTAATGATTTCGAGCAAAGCTACGAAAACAATATATCTCGTTTACATTTTTTTTCTGAAATAACAACTTATACATGGGGACGTTTCGAGGTGTGTAATTATTTTATTAGTTTATGAAATCGTCAACTGCCGCCAATTTATATTTCAGACAAAGAACACGATTTAAGACAATCCTTCGCACACTTAGAAAAGCATGTAAATGTCGAAGTGACATGTATTGTTTAAAGCACATGCCAATAGAGCTTTATTCTTGTATACACGGTTAAAATTGCATGTTAAATGCTTCATAGTTAAACAGTTGAAAACAATGAATATGCGTGATGGCAACATTTTAGCAAACACTCGTCTTTGTTGTTACTTTTTTGTAAAATGACTGTCTTTGAATGAAAAGAATGAAAATAAAGCGTTAAAACAAATAGGCATCAACTGCAATTTTACTCCAAACAGTAACGCAATTCATTAATATCTATGTGAATTGTATTTTGTATGGCAGTTTGCTAGCGAGAAAATAAGTATTAATTTCCTTATTATGATATTTAATAAATGATCTACTACAGAAAAACATGCGAATTTCTGTTCGGTGACGGCATTATTATAAGCGATACATATCAATCGTTGAGAACAATATGAGACAATGATGTATGATATACATCACAAGTAAAGAGTTATTTGATTAATCAGAAGTGTTGTACATAGCGTTAGCACATTTCGTTTTTGTTCACAGAATGGAAATGCCTCAAATACCAAAGTCCTCCATCGAAAGAAACAGGTTTTTTTACTTTTCGCTAAAAACATTAACTTGCTACTGAAATTCTGTTTAAATTATCGTATCATTGTTGAATGAGTGTGTTGATTTTTATTATTATTATTATTATTATTATTATTATTATTATTATTATTATTATTATTATTATTATTATTATTATATTTTATTAGTATTATTATTAGTAGAAGTATTATATTGTATTAGTATTATTATTATTAGTAGAAGTAGTAGTAGTAGTAGTAGTAGTACTATTATTATTAGTATTATTCAGGTAAGTATAACTCAACATTGGACTTTTTGCAAATGTCGGAGTGCAACAAAGCTTGCATCAATACAATTATATTCACAACAGAATTATTTAACATCTACGCTCAAGCATTGTTAACCAAGCTTGATGAATGACTTTTTTCTCGTTTGTTTAAACAATTTAATCACCAATATTGGTCAATTTAGCTCTGTGTGAACCTTACTATCGTAAAAGCTCACGTTCGCGTTTGACGCCAGCTCTTGGATACAACAGCTGAAAGAGACATATGTATTCGAACTGTTAGCGATGGGTATCACGTGTTACATACATCATAGTTGTTTATGTTTTCAATTTAAGTTCAAGTTTCGATGTTATTCCATATATTGAAACTTATCAATATTCACAAAATAATAGTCAAAAGTGAAAACAAATGCGGTGTTTTTGTTTTTATTTCGGCAGAGTATAATCAGTCACCTGTAATAATCACATCTAAATAAACTTGAAAGATACAATCCAAAACTGTATTATAGTTCATTGTTGGACTTTATTTTTTTTCAAATCGTATGTAATATAAAATGTTTCGTATAAAATATTGAATACAACCTTCAAAATTAGCGTCATTTAGAAAATTCCTAGCTAATAGCAAGTCTGCTCTACTGCTAAGATTCGTTGGTAGGCCCGTTGATTCATATTGACTAGTACATAACAAAAATATCGGGTCGGATTCCGAAATTTTGGCACGAGCAATATAATTCAGAAGAACGGTATCTTTCCTCCTATATATTTCGTGAATAACGCTTCTAACTAGATTATAAGCTAGTTAAAACAAACAATCTCTGAACAGCTTGTGTAAGATAAATCTTGAGTGGATTAGCTTTAATACAATATCTTTGTTATTGGAAGACTCCTCGCAAACATTTTATCTCCCGGTTTGATTCGAATAAATATATATTAAGTATGCTCGTTTGACCTAATACTATCATATATAAATGAACACAAATAACAGCATGTTAATATGCAGCTGACGATGGTAGTAACAGACGAATATTCAATAAAAAAAATATTCTACTACTTGAAACGTAAGTGAATATCGTATTTTGATTCTTTGCAAACGTCTGATTTCGGAGAATTTACAAATGTCTGGTTCATATAGTGGACGATACTTGATGCTCTATATAACCGCTAATCTGTACATGTGTTTGTACTACTCATACATTAAAGAGTTTTAAACAATCCATGTTCGATGAAAATGTGCAAGTGGAGTTGGAGGTTATTAAGTGTGTTTTGTAGAAAAAACTATATAGGTTACAATAAAGCCAAAACCAAGTAATTAAATGATTTTTTAGTGTCCGTTTTTCAACACAATCGATATTTTACGACTAAGATTCTTCTTTTTTCATCAAAACGTTAATGGTAAAAAATGGAAGCAGTGTAGCTGTTAAGTCCTTTTTTTTTTAAACTAAAATGCCATTTCTTCATTTCTTCTGTCTATGAAATGACGTCCAAATGGGTTCAATACATAAACAAACAGAGGTGGATTGGCGGTATGAAGCAAAACATATCTGCACGAAATGCACACAGATGACAAAGTAATCCATTAGTGACAACAGAAAGAAAAAATAAATCTGGTTAAGGGTACTTTGTCATCATCAACCATAAATCAGTGACACACTAGACCAGAATGTACATGTATAATGGGGAAACTATTGGCAATCTATTAAGTTTGGAACGCGTTTTGCAGAAATGATCAATAAATAATTTTGGACAACATGTATTTGTTATTCTCGTTTTTTCCTGCCTCTGATTGTTCGAAAACGGAAAAAATATTAAGTTTGCTCTCTCTAATTTAGGAGGCAAACATACGTAGAACAACTAATCTGTTTCTTTGTAGCCAAACTATTAAGATGACTATTGTCTTGTTTGTAATAATAATCTTGTAGAATTTATTGTCATGTACGACATTAACAATATTTAAATGTATCGATGAACGAGGACCACGTATTAAGATACATTAATAGCCAATGAGAAGCTCAGTTTACTTGAAACGCTTTTTAATAATATTAGTGTTATGACCGAATTATGCTTGTAAAAGTTTATTAGTTCCAGTTAATATTTTTTCAAGAATAACTTGCAATATTTCATAAAACATTATGAATAGCGAGCATGTTTCTCATCGAAGTTTAATTTGGTGAAATGATATAAATGGCAGAAAAAAGCATTCCAAATGGACAGAAATAACATAAAGGGAAAAGAAACATCAATTATGGCACGTTACCGTTAGCAAGACATCGGTGACATGTATTTCAAACATAAAACTCAGTGAAATATCAATAGAAACCATCAGGAAATTCTCCATGCCTCTCTGATGGGAACACGCGGAAATATAATATCATTTGTTGACATTTAATAAACAAAATTAAAGTGAATTTTACTCTTAAAAGTGTTTAACTGACGACATGTGAGTTACAATCGTGTCAAATTATCTTAAAATGTATCCAACATTCGGACCAAACTTGAAGTTGGGTGAAACAAAGTTTAAAACAACCACTGTTATACAAACTGTTAATCAAACGTGATTATTTGAAGACTTCACTAGTCGCAGACAGTGCAAATATGTGCTTTATTGCAAACACAAATACAGCACCGTTTAATTACAACTCGAAAACGGTTTTATCATAGCGAACAGCTCTCAAGTGTAGCTTTTTGCGATCAATTTCACACGTGAGTCTTTGAAAATAGCTTAAAATAATGGTTTGCACCATTATTCTTATCTTGAAGTGAGATATATAGCTTTATATTAAACAAAACATGTTTGGTCAGAAGTCATGCGTTTATTTATGAAAGCACTGATACACAAATGACGTTTACACTTAATTCCAGACATTTTTAAAATGGAAACCTGACATACAAAAGAAGAGAACATTACTTTTTCATTCTTAATTGGCGTGTAATTTGGGAGTAACTGTAGCAATACATAAAACAAGATTCAAACTGATTACAAACATGCTGTTGCTGTTTTGTTATCATTCGCGTAATGAAAATAAATCACTTTCATGAGGCAGCCAAACAAAACTAATACCGGCTTCTTGAGTTCGTGCAGCGTTTCACCATGGGCGTTTTGGCAATAGACGTAATATAACAGGAAATGGTGAGGATGTTTATGTGTCTGTCTAACATATATGGTTAAGACTGCATAAAATACGTTCGATATTCACTGTAACGTGTAAACACTATGTATAATAAATACTTGAGTAGGCCCCATTACCTTACATTAAGGTATACACATCATAATAAAAAATAAGTATGTTTTTAGTAAATAGTTTTATTATTCAATGACGATATTGTTATTATAGAAATTGTGTACTGCTTTGGATGTTGCTTTGGATTTTCAACTCGCCCCTTTCATGCAAATCTTAAACGATTTTAATTTATTTTATTTGTACGTTTTCTATATTCAGATGCATTCTAAAAGCTCAAAATGGCTGAACTTCGTCCTAGTTGCATAAATGTTTTCTTTAAATGTTAAACTTAGTATTTAATACACCACTCTACTTTTTACTTTGTTATACGTGGAACATAAAACTCTTTTCATGACACGGAGCTTATTCTAAATTGTGAAATGGACAACGTCTTCTAAACGGCCTAGTCTTACCATAATCTGAGGTTGTATAACCCTGGTCTGTGGTAAAAGTGTGACGATCCCTTATGAGCCGAGGTCCCCAGACTGCTGCAGCAGCCATTAATCCGTCACATCCAGGAACAGATCGCCAATAGATATTTGTATGGTCGACCAAGGCAAATATAAAAATAACCCCATTAAGTGGTATGTTACTCCTCATTCTCGGCTTTTAAATTGCCTCTCATTTGGTCCGTTGAGTGCGTTGTACCCTTCGACATATATACTTAATCTTATTTACCGTCTGCCTTGTAGAATGAATTTCTCGAACACCACATGGTCATGAAAATAACCCGTTCAAAACGGTTTTGTAGCTGTTGAAATATTAGCCTATACAAGAGTCAAAAAGGTAAATTAACGATGCTTAACGATTAATAAAACGCGGATGGGGTTGAGACATTTTAGCGTCTTAGAATCTGTTGATTTTACAGCTAAATATTTGATGGGACTGTTATTGCTAAACAAAAAGGTTATGAAAGAGTGCGCATTACCATTTTAACTCTTCATTTTCAGAAACCGTGTAAAGAAGCAAGTTTAATACATTCCATTCTATGTTTGTTTGTTGGTGTTTTTTTCCTATGATCACAAGGTCATAAGACGTCCGTTAACATCTTGACGCAGTATGCAGCCACGGCATATTGGCTTTTTTCCCTCACAGGTACCCATTTATACACCTGGGTGGAGAGGAGCAGATGTGGGATAAATTTCTTGTGTTGTTTTGTTCGGAATATTACACAGATTAAAACGAAGTTCGACACTTGGTCATGTAGGGTCAAACACCTGGTCACTTTAAGTCGTTAACTGTCATATCAACTGAACCTGATTCAGGTAAATGATTTAGAGCCCCAGGAACCTATTGTGCATATATAGTTTCGCTTTTAAAATGTCCGAAGTGAACCGCGTTCACTGTTTGTAAGCCGTTATGCATAACATTCGTTGTAATATATACTTTTACATTTCATCGACCTTCGGTACTAACAAGTATTGTTTCTTATTAAATCATTGAAATAAGACACTGCTAGCAACTATTCGCTATGACAACAATCTGTGTTTTAGGTTAAGCTTTTAAAATATCAAGTATTCTGTAAGAATAACACAAACAGTAAAACTGATGGCCACAATGAGCTTTGATAAGAAATCCTGCAACTCCAAGTATATTTTCGAAGAAAACTATTCTGGCCCAGTGCATGTGTATACGTATAATAAAGCTTCCTATGATTTGCATAGACATCTTTCCAGCTGTTACGTACCCCGAATGAAGGACAAAGTGACTAGCTATAGCATTTAGCAATAACATATTGTCAGTAAAAAATGAGCATTACTGGGTTAAACGTTCATAGTTAATTCAATTGAAGATGCGTAATCGAAATATCGCGATGGTACTCCAATTAAAACGACCTTTGTTGTAACCAAAAATTGTGTTAATACCTTGGTTTATAGACGCTTTGGAATCAGTCGTATATCAACGTACATAAAGGACAGCAATGTTGAAAGGATATGAATGTTTCTCGGTGTTTTAGGAAACAATAAATAGCATGGTGTGGTGATCAACTTTCAACAATAGTTATATGTTTGTGTAGGAGAACAATAATTTTTATATAGGTGCTACATAATTTACGGGCACAAGCTTATTACTAAGCTGTGCATGGTTACATGGATAACAAAATTAATGTCTTTACATAATTGCGTAACAAAACATTTACATACTTTTAAACGTAAACATATTATGAGAAAAAACAATAACATTTAATTAGATGTTTTTAGGACTTCACCAAAAATCAATTTTAATCAGAAGGTAGGCCTTAGATAAAGCACCCCTTGTCGTATTTTCAATTATTTTATAATCAATTGTTATTGTATTTTTAAACAATATAAGAAGACTGAATTTTTATAACCTCTTTTATTGAAAAAAGCTTAATAGATTAAAGTAATAAAAAAAGGAAATGTTCGGAAAATTCACTATCAAATATTAGACATAACCAATTGTTTCCTAACATTTTGCATTATTCGATTTACAGGGATGCAGCATCAGTGCTTTAGTCAAAACCCTATGCCATTTCCAGATTACTGCATGTCATGTTTTCGGTAAAATACAAATATGTTAAAATACAGTCTGCGAAATGATAAAATAATGTAAAATTTGTCAGAATACTTTTATTGTATTATTTATTGTTTTTTTTCCAATCGATATCATTCATATGCAGGGATGTCATTAGGTTTGTAAGAAGGCAGATGATTCAAAAGGCAGGGGGGGGGAATTAAAGTGTTTTTTTTTCACTTTAGTTTCAAAAAAGTTAAATGGTGTTAATTAATTAAGTTTTTTGTCTTAATAAAACCCCTGCATATGGAAGTTGATATCCAATTGTTTTTATTTAATGTGTATAAACTTCACGGAACAATGCTTCCCGGCGTGTTAACATCTTTCTTGAAAGAAGCGCATGCCCATCGTGCACTGCGAAAAGTCACGCAATTAAGAATGACACATTTGAACACAGTTTACATTTCTTTTAAATTGTTATAGCTAATGGCATGACACATGCAATTTTGTGATATTTTGGTAATTGTCTTCTCAAGAATTTAGAGTTAGCATTTGGCTTAAAGGAAACGTGTTGCTTATAGCATAAATTGATAAAATATTTATTTATAAAATAGTATAATAAAGCAAGCTGAATGCTAATGTTTAAAAGGGCTTTGTCTTACTCAAAGTAATCACCAAACAAAGAATCGTAAATTGAATGGGCGGTCTTGCTTGTTGCATTCTTTTTATACAACACTTTTATATTTATACACAGGCAAATATTGACAAGTTCATATTTGTCTGGGAACTATCAGTTTTAACTTTAATAATTCTTCAATTTTTTTATTGTCTGCAGGTTGTTTATTAAACTGCTCTTTGCACTGAATCTTTCACAGTGTTTGCACATCTGATCTGTGATAGCCTAAGCTGTTCTGTTTGCGTACATACATGCACCCAGACAGGCAGACAGACTGAAAGAAGGGCAGATAGACACACAAACAGACAAACACAGACAAACAGTAGTGGTCCCTCCAAATACACTAATATAACTGTTTAACAAGATCACTATTTCTAAAATATTTTAATCCCTCGAAAACTCCGATGATTTTAGGATCGTTCCGTTTATGTTGTTAACTTCTTGAAGCATGCTGTCAGTTTTGCTCAACACAATGGACGGCAGAACGGCTTTTAACATAAAACAGAACAGAAAAAAAATAATACACGATACTAATTTTTAGTCAAATTTCAAATCTTTATGTAAGAACAGTTTGATTTTTAATAGTCTGAAACATTTTGGTACGAAAATGATCGAGTGCCAGTTGCAAATTGTTTTCAGTTGTAATGGCGGTGTATCGTATCTTTGCATACGAAACATTTTTTATTTTTTTTCATGTAAAATAAATTGTAGAAATACTTTAATTTGTTCAAATGAATTGCATACAGCAAGGGACATCAAATCGGCACACAATTGCTTGGTTAAGGAAGCTTTAATTTTCTCTTTTTGAAAGATAAGCAATTAGTAATTTACAGACCAAATGCAATAATTCAATTGTATTCTGCTACTTACCGATCGTTTTTATATTCCATTTCAATATTATTTCGTTTCATTAATGGAAACATATAACAGAGAATCAGTTTCACTTTTTACCTGCTTTGTTGTGTTTTTTTTTACACTCATTCATCATTGTGTGACGAAAGTAGTGACGTGTCGCATCTATTTTTAGATTTCAGACGGGCTTTGGTTACTCATCATATGTGCGAAATAACTTATTCCGTTTTTTTTTTATAAACCAGTCTCTCACTGACGCCATCATGCCAAGGTCCCGACGTTTTGTTTAAAAATAAAGCCTGTAGAAGATCGTGGAAATAAATAAGCAAATGATCCAAACTGGTGGCGAAAATTACACCGACCCGTATCTCGATAGCGTTTATGGTGCTTTTCTGTATAAGACTGAATGCATTAGCTATATTTATTACACTTTCTTCTATATTGTTATATTAAACAATTTATGCGTAAAAGGTCAAAGGAAGGAAATTTACTAATGTGTTTCCCTGAATTGAGTTATTCTATTTTTATGCTGAATGAAAGCGTCCTCTTGGAGACTTCTTTTCGCACATGTCGTAACGTACTTAATGAGCATATAAAATCTCTGAGTAATAACAATGGAAATGGGTTGATATTTGAATAATCGATAGAAATAAGAAAGAAACACGATAGCCATGCTACCATAGAGTGGCGTCATTTTAATCTTAGCATATCAGTAAACAAATCAGTATATATTCAGAAAGTAGTACGCATCAATCGGGATTCTGTAACGGATGTTAAAGGGACTTGTTCACAGATTTCGGCATGTTTTGAAGTTTGTCACTTAATGCTTTAAATTGATAAATATAAACATCAGCACTGAAGGGCTCAAATATAAAAACAAGAATATAAGTAAAAAAAAAAAGAAAAAAAAAGAGAAAAAAAGTTAACCACACCAGGGTTCGAACCACTGACCCATGGAGTAAAAGCCAAGCGCCGAAACCACTCAGCCATCCGTCTTCACGTGTGTGTTTGTGTAATTCAGAGTTTATGTTGGGGTCGTCGTTGAGTCTTTACGACTACATTATGTGCGGATCTAACCATCCGTCTTCCTATGGGTTGCCATTTATTTTATACTTTGTATTACCATCCACGTGTTGTTACAAAATATAACGATAACAAAAGAATTCGAAATATCTTAATCGTTTCGCGTCTGAGACGCTTTATAATTATATCATTTTCTAACGATGATTTTTGGTAAACGAAAGTGTTTTTTTTTCAGTATAAGTCTGCGTCATTAGTGTTATTTCACACACGGATGTACATTGTTCATTTATTTCTTAAATCTGTGACAAAAAGTTGAAAATTTCTCATTTTGATAAACTGTGAACAAGTCCCTTTAACTATTCAAGTTGGATTCTTTTTTATCAGCATTTAACAGAATAGAAATAAACGTAATAGCAAAAACTGGGCAAAATGCTTGTGCTTGTGCGTAAAGTGTCATCCCAGATTAGCCTGTGCAGTCCGCACAGGCTAATCCGGGACGACACTTTCCGCCTAAACTAGATTTTCGCTAAGAAGAGACATCATTTAAACCAAAAATTCCATAAAAGCGGAAATTGTCGTCCCTGATTAGCCTGTGCGGACTTCACAGGCTAATCTTGGATGACAATTTACGCACAAGCATTTTGCCCAGTTTTCTCAGAACACGCCACATATTGTCGACTGATAAAATGGAGATGCATGGACGCAGGTTGATTTTCTAAAAGGCATCGACACAGCTTTATATAGTTCTCTTTTGCAAAAGCCTAGCAGTGAATAAATTGTTTTGTTAGATTTAACTCCTCATTTTGCTCAAAACATCCCAAATGAAGCAAGTTTAACATTGTACTTCCATGCAATAAATCATATAAATGTAAGATAAAACTGGTATAAACTGTATGGTAATTTATCAACGTGTACATGCATGTATAATTTGTAATTATTTAAAGTCACAATGCATGTCAACAAAATCAGTAGATTGTAATTTGGCATTAGTGCTTATACATAGCAATGGTATCTATTCGTCTTAAATCTGGTTTTTACATACGAACACAACGTTTTACATTATTTGCCGAAACTGCTCGGCTTTAACGGAATGTATACAACGATATATATGTCAGATAAAATATTAATTTAATAAAACCAATGATAATACATATGGACACACGAAATAAATTCTAATATTGCAATTCGATTTTATTATTGTTAAGAATAGCATATATCATTTAAACGATATTTAGATTTAAGTTCACTAGAATGACAACATCAATGACTTCATGACGCATTTATAACGTATGTTTTATTTATAATTCATTACAGCGTGGTGTTGTGATTATTTTTTATCTATTGGAAATCATACGTATATGCGATTGTTGACAAGTACATCGTGGTAATGTTCTGTGGTATTTTGCTCACTTCCTATGGTGTTAAAGTGTACTTAACTTACTCTATAGGCTTAAACCACAGAGGCACTAAGGTACCAATAAATCATGCCGATATATATGTAGGCATTGTTTGCCATATACATTTATTGAAGTATTTTGAGTTCAATAAATAAATAAAAATAAAACAGTTAACGCATTGGTCTTTATTAAACTCCATGTCAAATAAGCAGCCATACACATTTATTAAAATTTATCAATTAATGAAACAATAGCCGAATAGTCAAGGGAACGACTCCAATCTCTTCAATCTTGAAAAACAAATATATAAGTTTTAACCGGTTTAACGACACCACCCTGAACAGCATTTTATGCATGAAATTTTTTTAGTGTAACCGTTTTAATTCCTTATCGTCGTCTCTGAACGACACCTTAACAAGATTGCAAATCATTATCTATTGTAATAAAAATGAACCGAACGCGGCGTACTTTAATCTCGATCTTAAATAAAGATAAATTATAAAACAATAAAAGGTAGTTCTTGACATCACGTTAATTAAAGACGAGTGCAAAGACAAAACGTTTCCACCACTAATAGTACTTACTTTGTCTCAAAAACTTCAGTTTGTAATTGTTATATTAATCAATCATCGTCTCTGGACGACACCTTAAAATACATTGTATCTCATGCGTTTATTCCAATATAAAACATGAACCAAACGCGGCGTTCATAAATCACGAACATAAATATAGATTAACTATTGTTAAGAAATGCATTTATTGATTTTATATTTATTTAAGACGAATGCAGAGAGGAAACTTTTCCATCACTAATTTTACCTAGTTTGTTTCAGAAAGTCTGCTTTAGTTTGTTACATGCAATGTTTATCAAACGTCTTATTTCTTTCGTTTAGCCTTATCGTAACCCTGGATCATTGTTATGGAAAACGAGCCTTAAGCGCCTTATTGTTTTTTATGTTTACTATATATTGTACTAAATCAGACGACTCACAAGGCTAATTATTTTATAGACTTTCACACGAAAATGCAAACAAATATATATGCCTCAAGCGTTCGCGAACTATTTGAAGACGTTTTGGTAAAAAAAAATAGCATTTTATATGAATTCTTAAATCCGTATTACTATCAAATACTACGAGTTCAATAAATACAAAACTGCTGGGTAACTTATTATATGTTATTTTTTTTAAGTGTTGATGTCTTAACTGTTCGCTGAGTTTAATATATTTTGACACTGTTGATACATTATTTATGTCCGTAACAATATGGTACCGGTCGTTGTTTGTATTAAAACTTAAACTTTTCGGAACTGCACAAGGGCAGTGACCGCTTGATAATACTTTAACGTATAACACACGGTTTGTTAGAGAAAGCAACATGTATAGCCATATTGTTTGTACGGTATGTTTGAGTAAGAAACATGAATAACCAGATTGTTGTATGTATGTTTGAGAAAGACACATAAATGACTTGATTTGAATTTCTATTTTGATGTTTGAACGACTAGAAAGATTCTTTAAATAGACAGAACTGATATAAGAGTTTCCAACAATATGTCATGATAATATAACAGCAAAACAATTATTGTCTGTGTTTGAAAACAAACAAAACTTACTACGTATTATTGAAAGCTTCAGTTGACTATATATATGACGCTACAAATAATTAACGGGAATATCTCGCAGACCTAAGTGTGTTATTTTCTTACTATTCTGATGTTAAAACTTTTTATGATCACTCGTAGCTCAACGTCTTTTTTCAAAACAAGTTTTTACGAGACTACTAGTAAAGTAAAATCACGAGTTGATGACGCCATGCAAAATTACAGTGAATAATTGAATAAAATACTTGATAATTTTAAGGAAATAAGTACATTTTGCATTTCCATTTCCTGGTCTATAATGAACAAAGTAAAAAAGTGTTTCTACAAACATGTGAATCATCAATAAAATCATCAATAAACACCACAAGTTAAAAAAATTAATTTTTCTATTAAACGCACACCAATATACATTTATATATATTTATATAAACGTCTTAGATCATATTTTAAATAATGTTCACGACTTACACTTATAGAAATATTAATCCTTCGCACGAGTTCTATTTTAACTCTTCTGCACTGAAAAGATTCGCACATTACAGTTCCTATCCTCAGCGCGTTCACATCATGTAATGCATAGAATTTATCGGATACAACAAACTCGCATGTTCGTTTTGCTTAGTTATTGGTTATTGGTCTCGGATTTGCAGCGAGACCGGGATTTCATTTAAAAAATGTGAATATATATATATCTGAATAACACTAAAAATAGTTCTACGTGACTACTCATTGATGACTGTCACATGTTTATAGAAAAAGACAAAAACGTCATCACAAACAACACTTAAATAAATAAATATTGTTTTCATAAATATTTTTCGAAATGCTCGTACTTTATGTTTGAACGTTCAATTTACATGTTTTAAATGAGTAATTCGCAGTGTCTGCGAGAACACACAATGAAAATGTCAACATTTATAATATTTCCTGGATATAAGGATTCCCCTTATTCTTGTTATTTTAAGCATGATATATTTCATTCCATCCTAATTGGATTGTCGATTTCAATTATAGATTACAAATAAAATCGTAACGGGTGACAGAATCACTGGTGCAAATGTGAATTTTATGATAACGACATGACCAAAGTTCGGGAAAATAATATTTAAACGTTATTAAACAGAGGCTATGTGACATCTTTTGATATACAAAGACACAGTTAATGTATGCTTTATAAAATGCATACGATTATATTGTATGACTTATAATATTCACACTTCAAGAAGATTGAGTGGATACATTACGAGATATTAATGAACATAACACGCAGAACAGCTTGTTAACATGGTCCAATTGTGATTCGAGAGTCTAAAGCTTTGTGCAAACAATTGACTGCTTAATGGCAAAGCAGTATCCACATGCCAGCCTTTCTAACATACAACGTGATGGTGAACATCAACATAATTGTTTTGATGGTATATTTGTTCTCGTCCTTTTTGAATTGGTTTCTTAAATGCTATAAGACATTTCCAGTGTTGTTGAGAGCATTGCAGAGTGCAATAAACAAATGAATACACATAGGCGTTCGTTGAATAAACTACTACACAGTACTGTCATATGTTTGTTGAAAAGACTTCCATTTAAATTGCATACGATTTTCATTATTTCAGTGCACAGAAAACGTTTTTTTTTCTTGTTAATAGAATAGATATATTGTCGCAAGTTTAACCTAATAGATAGGCAACACAGATTCTCAAATATGTCCACATTTGCACGCTCCCTTAAACGTTATGCGATATAGAAGGATGATATAACAGTATAATAGGAATAGCTTTAATTGATAATAATTATGTAGACGAATGTTCCAAATCTGCGCATTGCTGAAGTGATTTATTTGCATTTACATCTCACATGATTAATTTGTATTGATGCGTATTTGCCAGTGGAATAGCAAGTGTTGTAAAATTTGCGTTCTTTTGACATGATTTTAAACACCCTACTAGTATAATTTCTGTAAATTTGAATATTGGATTAAAAAAATAAATATTTTGACTTGTTACTCACAAATTTCAAATTGACCAAGTAACTATATAATATTTTCAAAATCAATTTCATTGACAAAACAAATATATCTCGTTTACATTTTTTCTAAAATAATAACTTATAAATGGGCACGTTTTGAGGTGTTTAATTCTTTAATTAGTTCATGTAAAAGAAAACTGCCGCCGATATGTATTTCATACAAAGAACACGATCTCAAGACAATCCCTCGCACACATAGAAAGAATTTAAATGTCGAAGTGACGTGTATTGTTTAAAACACATGCCACAGTTCCACGTAAAACCAAATACAGACGCATCAAACGAATCCAGTGTACACAAAAATACAATATGTTTGTTTGAACAACTTTCTTACAGATAAACACATTTACTAATTATACATTGATATACGTACTCGATTGAATTCAATTGAAAATACATTACGCGTCAAACAGTTCAAAACATTGAATATTCGTCATGAAATTATTTGAAAATAAATTCGAAGATGTGGATACAAACATAGTCCATGTCGAAATCTTAGCAAACAATAATTGTTTTTGTTGCTTTTTTTGTAAAATGATTTTCTTCTACTTTGATTAAAAAATAAAGCTTTTTATCAAATAGGTATTAACTGCAATTTAACTCCCAACAGTTATGCAATTCATTCTTATTTATGTGAATTGTATTCTGTATGGCACTTTGTTAGCGAGCAAATACGTATTTATTTTCTTATTATGATATTGATATTGATGATAATATTGACTGATTGGTTTACTACAGGATAATAACATGCGATTTTCTATTCGGTGACGGCATTATTCTAGACGATACATACCAATCGCTAAGAGCTGATGTTCTAGCTGTCAACGAACTTCCGATTGTGATCAAACAATATGAGACAATCATATTTGCCATGTAACAGATGACAGTTATGATATGATTTAGTGACATGCAAAATCGTTACGCCAATTATTGCTACAATTACTGAGATGATTACTATTCTCGTGATCTTTAATCGAATTGCATTAATAAATAGCCTGTTCTAGTCTGTTCTGGTCTTTTATTAAAATATAGCATCACCTATTGATGGCATCTGTTTCTACTTGCAGTTGACGTCTTTATTTCCAATTTATCATTGTCTATCTGCATGGTGAAAAAAATGGGTGTGACAATACGTTATAGGTCATATTAAAGCCACATAAATACTCAAAATCAACGAATATTTCGCAATTTGTATTCGTATATGTACAACAGAAAATCAAAAAAGAGTAGTTTGTATCTTGTTAAATCTATGTTACCAGACCAGCGTTGAATTTTGGCTATTGCTATAAGGATTGCTGATTTTGTATGTGTTTTTTTATTTTATGAAATATTCGTTGATTTTGAGTCGTAATGGGGCTTTAAATATATTGTAATTGCTCGTTCTGTTTGCTTTTTTTTATCAATACGCCACTAAATTATTAAATTATTTTATGCTTTCCGGTGGTTTACAGAGACATATCAGTGTATTACAACTGGATAGCAATGTATAATAAGGAAACGATTTGCAATCACGTTTTGCAGACATGGTCAATTCATATAGACTACATGTATTTTTCTCTCGTTTTTATGCCTATGATTGTTCGAAAATGGTAATCAAACATTTTTTTTCTAATTAGTTAAAAACAAACTTTAAATTTTTATGTCAATTTATCTTTCAATGTGTTCAACGTTCGCACCAAATTTATAGTTGCGTGAAACATAAAGTTTATTACTACCACTGTAATACAAACTATTAAATATACATGATTATTTAAAGACGTCGCTATTCGCAGACAGTGCAAATATGTGCTTTATTAAAAACAAAAATACAGCATTGTTTACTGACAACTCGAAAACGGTCATATCATCGCTCTCAAGCTTTTTGCGGTCAATGTAACAGCGTGTGTAGTTAAAAAATAGCTTGAAATAATGGTTTGCAATATTAATCTTATCTTGTTTTAGTTATATAACTTTATATTAAACAAAACCTGTTTGGTCAGAAGTCATACGTTTGATATGAAAGCACAGATTCCAAAATGACGTTTACACTTTATTCCAGACATTTTTAAAATGAAAACCTGACAAATCTCGCAATACTAGCAATGATCCAGTGGTTAACCAACATAAAACATCGACAGAAACAACAACATTTATTCGTCGATTAACAAAATCTGTAACGCATGTAATATTGCTATTATCAAAAGCCTAAAAAAATCAAATCAATGTATGAGTTGATAAGATTAACAAGATTCTTATTTTACATAAATATGTCGATAAATGATTGAGAACATTACTTATTCATTCTTAATTGGCGTGTTTTGACGAATTAAGTTTGGAGTAACTGTAGCAATAAATAAAACAAACTGATTACGTTGCTGTTTTGTTATCATTTGCGGAATGGAAATAAATCACTTTCAATGTAGCACCCAAACAAAACAAGTTTCGGCTTCTTGATTTCTTGCTGTGTTTCACCATGGGCGTTTTGGCAATATCCGGAAGGACCGGATATTATCAGTTTCAATTTTTTTGTTCTGTTTTATTACGTTTTATGGAATATTGGTTCATATGAAACATCAATAAACGAGAGGTGAATGACGTTTGTAAACTTGGAAGATGCGCAGTGTCACGGACGTCACAAACAGTTTAGAAGAAAGTTCTGTATTGAAGTGTACTCCATTCTTAAGACGACTACTTCTTTAGCTGTGAGCTAGAAAGCTCGTCACATTTTGTTAATTCACTCCGGTATGGCTTTGGAGCACTCAAGAACAGTTGACTATACTATGTTTTAAGGGTTTAGACCTCGAATGAACTTTGTGTAATATCGCATTATCTCGTTCATTTGGGCTACCCTGAACGGTCTCAGAGCATGTACGTAAATAGACAAAATCACAACAAAATAATTGTTGTTATATTCACCTCATCATACGAAATGCCTCTGTGGTGTAGATGTTAAGCTTATGCAATCTCATGTAAAAGTCCCGGGTTCGATTCCCGTGGGAGGCAAACTATAATATATACATATTATATATATATTACATATATATATAAACGCTTTTATATTGATGCTTTACATATGACAAAATGCAAAACATCATGTGCAGAAAATATTTTCCGTTTTAAATTTTTAAATGTGTCATTTAAATAAAGTGCATAACAACACACGTTAAGTATCATCGATAAATAACAAGTATAATGTACAACCACGGCCGACGAATATAACACGCGAATACTTAAAGCCCCATTTTACACTGAAAATCAACGAATATTTCATAACATATTTCGTAACATAAAGTTAACACATAAACAATCAGTCTTCCTTATAGCAATAGCCAAAATTTCAACTCTAGATGTGGTCTGGTAACATAGATTTAACACGATACAAAATGCTCTTTTTTTATTTTTTGTGGTACAATATATTCCATATTAATTTTCTGCAACGATATCTATTCATACAACACTAAACTGGTACATGAACATGTGCTGAACATATTTTCCACGGAGCTTGAGTCATCCATTCAGAGACGACGTCATTGCAACAATGTTAGATAATATATCATTGTTAGTAACCTTGAACAATCGTCCAGATTCTGAAAATAGATTGTTATCGTCAAGAAGAATGTGCAAATGAATTAACCATAAACATATAAAACAGTGTCTAAAATCTATTACGATATCCTGTTCACAAGGAGATATCTGGTATTCTTAGTCTCGTAAGAGAATTACAGGAATGTCGTAACCTTTTATATTCTAATATTCTGAACTTAAAAGCCTGTTAATATGCTTGCAACCATAATATCAATGCTTGTCACAAATTTCTTAGTACCCTCCAATGCTGCTACAGTATCTACCGAATGTGAGCCCAACCGTTTTATTGACAATCTAAGGACCCGCGCTCTAGGCACCTAAGTATATGGACGTGGTTAGTGTCTCCTCTTATTGATAGTAAAATCAGGGATTTGCAACGGTCGTAAATGCGATTTCCGTCAAATGTCAATTGAGTCAGTAAAGATTGTCAATGGACGTGAGCGTTGCATTTCAAGCACAATGAAGAGGTTTGATGTGTTTTCTTGCCTATCAGCTACGATGAAAAAGCAATTAATTCGCGTTTGCATCCGGATTACGTGGAATCTGATAACAACGCCGTCGATGCAACATCATTGGCGGCATTCTGGTCTTATAATAAACTGCCTTAACCAGTATAAACAACAAACAAACGAAGAACTCTATTTTGATATCTAGTAGGCTAAATTGAAACAAATATAACCTTTTTTCTCATGCAGTCGTTTCTGTTAAACATTAAATTCATCATAATAACATTGCAATGTGTTAACCTAATTCTTCTGTGAGTCGTTAACACAAGTCTTGCTATTCTTTGCTTTTTCGATACATTGAAAAACTGCCCTTATCAAATATGATAAAAACACTAGAAAAAGATTTGGTCTACCTTTAAATTTTAAATAGTTTCATCATATGTTGTCAAGGACTCAACTTAGTTTAGTCAAGCACTTTTAATTCATATTGGAAATCATTTTGTCACTGTTTGTATCACTGTCAACGAAACAACATATTTCTGTATGCGGATAACTGTATGCTGATTAAAAAAGTATAAACATAAGGCAATCTATTTAGTGTATACATGAAGACGGATTAAATCATTATCATGCTTCCTAATCATACTTAAATATGTGCTTGTGTTAATTGGTTGTATTACATTGTTTTATACAGAGGCACGTATAACTAAAACTATTAATGACACTTGTTCAATTTTAACACATTAATACGACACTCACATGCCTATGGTAGTATATCACAGATCATTTAACTGCCTAAGCAATTCTTATTAATCCAAAAGACATAGACATATTTTTTGAAATAATAAAACATGGCAAAGCTACAAGACACTTAAAAATACATCAAACACACACATCAAAAGATTCAGATATGCTATGCTGTGATCTGTTTGTTGAAACACACTTGGGAGATTCAACTTTCTCACTGATTATTGATTTAAGTATTTACTTGGTTAATGGAATATGCACTGTGTTACTTATGGAACATCGAATGTTAGAGGAAATCATAAAATATAAATATATGTGGCGTGACCAGTTGATAAAATGACTATTTGGAATAAATATATTAACACTATATACATGACCTAAGACCATTATATTTGTTAAAATCTGATTGACAAATAACTTATACATTGATATAGGAATTATTGATGGAACAATTTCAAGTTTTTTTAAGCAAAATAAAAATGGAAACGTTAACAAATGCAAGCTACAGAACTACCCCCTTTTTGTCACTAATCAAGCAAATATACAACATAAAGCTCTCAGAAAATGGTTCGAGTTTTCAGATTGCTTGCAAACATTAGAGCCCTTTATTCATATTAATTTGGAAAATGTTATTGCATGACTTAATTTACGAAGGCATTCTTATTTCTGTTCTGAACGCCCGTTTTGGGAGGTCGCATTATAGAAAAACATGCTATTTTCTATTCGGTGACGGCAGTATCACAGACACATCACCCGCTGGGAGCTTTCATCGAACTTCCGTCAATGATTAAACAATATATGACACGTGTTTCGAAACAGAAAGCCATATTAGGGAATCTCCAATCTACAAGATAAAACCATTACAAAAGGCTGTATACTGTCTCTCAAGTGCGCCATACGAACATGGTGTAATAGCATTCCATGATTTATTTTCAGAAAAAAAAACTGAAGATAAGTTTATGATAAAGCGCATTGTTTATTTACAAATCAATGATTGTTAAGTGTGCCTGTGTAGTGTTTGTTTTAAAAAAAAACTATTTTTATGCAAATTGTGTTTCAATTAGCCAGGCTCCTAAGTAAATAGTCAATGATGATGACGTTGAAATAACAATATAGAAAATATCAGCGAAAATTTGAACCAGATATTCTGAAGAATAGACAATTTCATGCGCTTGAATTTGGTAAAATTACATAGCGTAGATAGCAGCATCGTGCTTTTCTGTATGGTTTTATATTTTGATATTCAAACTACTTGTATTTAAATGAGAAAAAGTCATGGAGATAGTACACATCTTTCATCCGGCACCCCATGTCTGAACTCGCAATGTAAAATGATGTTTAAACCACTGGTTCATTGCGAATGTATTCATATACATTTATTTTGATACGAAGTCAAACATTCAAAATCAAAACACAAATATCTTGACAGTGGTTCATTTTTATCTTCTATTATAAGACAAAGTAAAATTGTTATTCAAGTTATTTATGCTATTAAACAAATTATTAATGCTATTGTTACTCAACTTGTTTGATCAGCATCCATCAAAATATGTTATTAACTTCAAAAGAATAGAGAAATCGGAGATAAAACGATTCCGTGATATCAGATCTTTTTGAAGTTGAAGAAAAAACAATGATAGGTTATCGAAACCTCCCCCCCCCCGTATACAAAACTTGTCACATACAGATTGTAAAATAAAACTACACTAGAAACACCAAACAGTTGAAATACAGGAAAAAGTTGTTTCTGTTATAATGACAAGCATATTGAAAATGTTAAAATAGTATTTTTGAAGAACTTATGTTCACTCTTCGTTTTCCAAGGAAGAAAGCAAATGTTAATGCCGTTTGCCGGAGGAATATACGAAAAAAAAGTTTACAACATCAAATGCACGATCGTTTGTTTTTAGTTTTATTACAAACAAAAGGTTAATGACCATAAGCCATGCGTTTGAATGCAATGTAACCAATATTCCTTCGAGATAGTCCTGTCGATTTGTGCAGATTTTTACCAGAATTGTTCAAGATGTGATAAAAGCATGAAAATTTACAGAATACTAGCTAAGAGCATACTGAACAATATCAGATATGGACCCACTCTCAAAAATTTGCATACAGGGGTATGGCGGCCATTTTAAAATGGCGGCCGTCAAATTTCCAAATTACCTACTTAGTAGGGTCAATATACACTTTGACCCCCAAAAAATTTGCCACAAAAGGTATTTTAACTGATCCTGGTAGGATAGAAGGTCCTCAAAACATATCAAAAGTTTACCAAAATCGGACCTCCGGAAAGTTGTATTTTTCAAGATGGCCGCCAATATGGCCGCCAAGACCTATAAATGATCATAAGTATGTAACTATCTAATCAAATTTGATGAATTTAGTGTCAATACCTAGGTTTCAATGGGCAAAGAACACATAATGATCATCAGACATTGTTTAAGTATAATATAGTACACACAAATCCAACATGGCGTTGATGGCCGCCAAGATGGCCGCCAATACCTATTTATGATCATAACTACATGTGTATGTAATTATCCCTTAAATTTGATGAATTGGGTGTCTATACCCAGGTTTCACGGGGCAAATAACATATAATATCATCAGACAAAGTTTAAATTAATTATGTTACACGGAAATCCAACATGGTGTCCAAAATGGCCGCCAAGATGGCTGCCAAAACCTATTAATGACCGTAACTATGTTACTATCCACTCAAATTTGACGATTTTGGTGTCTATACATAGGTTTCAGGGGTAAAAGAACACATTAAGATCATCAGACATTGTTAAAGTTTGTTATATTACACACAAATCCAACACAGCGTCCAAAATGGCCGCCAAGATGGCCGACAAAACCTATTTATAATCATAAAATATAACAATGTAACTATCCACTCAAATTTGATGAATGTGGTGTATATACCCAGGTTTCAGAGAGCAAAGAACACATTAATATCACATTTATAATCCATAACTTGTTACTCAAACGTTATGGTTGTTATGTGAAACGCCATAGTTAAGGAGACAAGGTACACTTTAATCGCATTGAGGTTATCACTTAGGAGTTGAATAATCATAAATTCCAATTTACGACATTTGAAAGAGAGAATGAACTAGCACATGACTTCATGATAGGATCAGGTTTTACTAACTTCTGAAGACTTAATGTTTTACCTTTGCTGAAAATCATTGACGATTAATTACAGCCTGAAAAAGCACGAGTTCTTTCAAAAGGTTAATATTATACACTTTGTGTTCCTTTGACTATTTATTTACATTAAAGCGGAAGTAGATGGTCTTATTGTCCCTTTCGGAGTAATGCAGGATCAAGATGAGCAAATCTGTATCCTCGCCCACCAATGTTGTGGTGCTACGACGGGATCGTTATACTGTTGCTTTAACAATTTCAACGTCTGCATCCACTGAAGAAAGAACGACATAGCATCCCATTTTTGTCAGAGTTGTGCTGATCAGAGCAACCATGCCGGCCTTGTTTCTGTCACGAGACAAAAAGTCTTCCTTTTTTACATNTCTTTGCCCCTCGAAACCTAGGTATAGACACCAAAATCATCAAATCTGAGTGGAAAGTTACATACTTATGATCATTAATAGGTTTTGGTGGTGATCTTGGCGGCCATTTTGGGCGCCATGTTGGATTTGTGTGTAATATAATAAACTTAAACAATGTCTGATGATCTAAATGTGTTCTTTGCCCCTTGAAACATATGTATAGCCACCAAAATAATCAAATTTAAGTGGATATTTACATAGTTCATTAAAAGGTTTTGGCGGCCATGTTGGCGGCCATTTTATACGCCATGTTGGATGTGTGTGTATTATTGTAAACTTAAACAATGTCTGATGATCTTAATGTGTTCTTTGCCCCTTGAAACCTTTGCAAAGCCGCCAAAATAATCAAATTTGAGTGGATATTTACATAGTTATGATCATTTATAGGTTTTGGCGGCAATCTTGGCGGCCAGTTTGGACGCCATGTTGGATTTGTGTGTACTATGGTAAATTTAAACAATGTCTGATGATCTTTATGTGTTCTTTGCCCCTTGAAACCTAGGAATAGACACCAAATTCATCAAATTTGATTGTATAGTTTAGTTACATAGTTATGATCATTAATAGGTATTGGTGGCCATGTTGAAAAAAACACTTTCTGGAGGTCCGATTGTGGTAGACTTTTGATATGTTTTAAAGGACCTTCTACCCTACCAGGATCAGTTAATATACCTTTTGCAGCAATTTTTGGGTGGTCGAGGGTATTTTTTTCATATATTGACCCTACTAACAATTAATAAAAAAATGCATTTTCTATTTTTGCAATTTCGAAAAATGAAATTTTCAAAATTGCCGCTATTTAAGATGGCCGTCGTATTTTTGCCAATTGAAGAAGTTTATTGATTGGGGATATTATTAGAGATTTGTATTCCAAATTTTATTGAAAAAGATGAAAAAATATATTTGTTATGATTTTTTGAAGATTTTTTATGAACAAATTATGGCCGCCATTTTAAAATGGCTGCCAAAATCCGCCATTTTGATTTTTTCAGATGGGTCCATATCCGAAATTAATTGCTATAACCTTAACTCCATTTCTGCAAAGTTTCATGCTTTTATCATTTTCTGAACAATTTTCACACACATCGACTGGACTAAGAACAGCATTTAACCAAATAAAAACAACCAATACCGTTCTTACTTTTCTCACATGAACACTTCTATTGTGGATTTTTTAGTCAATATATGACGATCATCGGACAATCTGTTGCTTTTGAAAACAACATTAATGAAACAGTTATTGTATGGTGCTCGACACATGCTTTAAATTACAAACGTATACGTATCCAAAAACGGCTTTCATACATATACATATTTTACGCATGTTTTTCAATAAAACATGCAAGTATAAGTTTAAAACATACACAGGTTTATTCAGAGATTAATCATGTTATCTTTTTTATGATAAAATTAATCAATTTATTCCAATTTAAACGTCGTTTTAAAAAACTTAATGTAATTTACAATACTCTTAAAGACAAAACCTAATAAAATTTATGTAAACACTAAATATGCTATTTAGATAACAAATAAATTACATCAGCTGTTCATTTTAAATCAGTAAATTTTGTACGTATTATTTTGGGGGGTAACTGAAGCAATAAATCACAACAAAAACTAACATTAATAATTAACACGTTGTTGCTGTTTTGGTATGCTAAAATTATTCACGCCAATAAATGGCTTTCAGTGGAGCAGCCAAACACAAAATAACACCAGTTTCATGAGTGCGTGATGGGTTTCGACATAGGTGATTTGACAAAATCAGATATACAATATTGCAATTTTAGACTTATACAATTGAGTTGTATAAACGCAAGTAGATTTTATACAAGGCATCGACACTGTTTTATATTATTTTGATTTGCAAAAGTCTTTCAGGTAATGAATTATTATGCTGTCAGATTTATCTCCACGTTTTGCTCGCAACAACCCACATCAATGCAGTTTAAAATTGTATTTCGATACAATAAATCACATACATTTGAGATAAACATCTTATTAACGGTATGATAATTTATTAACGTGTATATGTATGTATAATGTGTAATGATTTTAAGTCACAGTACATGTCAACAATGGCAATGGAATATATAATATCCGATTTTACTTACGAAAAGAACATTATACATTCTTTTTCTAAAATACTAGGCTTAAACGGAATACATAGATTTATGATTAATTTAGTTTTAAATTGAACCAAGACTAGTTGGTTGATAAAGCCCTTAAAGCATTGAATACATTATTGTTTAAATGCAATGAATTTGACATTAAACCGAAAATATTCCGCCAGTTGTTTGACTCTTTTGTGGGTTCTATATTAGATAATGCTTCAGACGTGTGGGGTTTCATGAAGTCAAATGATATAGAACGCATATATTTAACATTTTGAAAACGATTGCTACAGGTGATAATAAATTCATGTAATAATTGCTGTTTATGGAGAATAAGGTATATATCCATTGCATGTGAACAGGTTTGTTAAAATTATTTAATATTGGTTTAAAGTTCTGAACAATGAAAATATCATTATGCAAACTGTGTACAAACAAGCCTTGAGCGATTGCAATAAAGGTTATACAAACTGGGTCTCAAATGTCAAGAACATTTTAAATGGATTTGGTTATGTATTTGAAAATCCAAACGTTGTACATGTTAATAGTTTTATTAGCGAGTTCAAATGCAGACTTATTGACAATTTTAAACAAGAGTGGTACGGTAAAATGAATCATAGTACTGTATTAGATATATATAAAGTTTTTAAAAAGCTGTTTGGAATATGAAACTTATTTAGATATACTTCCTAGATATCTGCGATTATTTTGTGTAAGATTAAGAGTCTCTGCACATCCGTTGAGTATACAAACTGGCAATTATGCCCGAAATAACAACGTAATGAACGTTATTGTTCATGTTGTGATGACTTTGATTTAGAAGATTAATACCATTTTATATGTTTATGCCGCTGTTACACTGATTTAAGGAAAAATATATTAGCCGTATATTTTATATAAACCCATCTGTATATAAATTCCACAAGTTATTAGGCTCATGTGACAAATCAGTAATTTCAAATGTATGCAAATATATGAAAGAAGCTTATGCTATGAGAAATTCAATTCTTAATAATGCTGTTTAATTAATTGCATTACCGCTTTGATACAATTTACGTATTTATACAATTAATTGTGTTTATTTATATTTGTATTCTTAAATGACCATTTATGTTATGTAATGTTATGTTGTAATACCTATTCACGTGACAGAAAATAATGTGTAAATTTGTGTATTAAGACGATGTACTTATGTATAAGTCTGAATAAACTGTCTGTCTGTCTGTATGTATGTCTTTTAATTCCTTGCCGGAATAAAGTCGATGACAAAAACATATTGACACGCGAAATAAATTCGACGACTGCGATTCGATTTTGTCGATCTAAATGATACAATGATTCTTTTAAACGATATTAAGATTTTGATAAACTGGAATGACATCATAATTGACATAATTACGCGTGTATTTATCTTTTTTTCGTGTGTTACCATTAACCTACAATGAAGTATGACGAGTACAATCAATAAACTAAAACATTGATAAAACTATTAACACACGGATGTTTAAAAAAGAGTCGAAACTACGACTTCTCGCTATTTTGTAAGCTCTTGTATAAACTCCATATCAAATAAGCAGCCATACACATTTATCAATGAATGAAATAAATTACCAATTGAATGCAATCGATATCATTTACTTAAAGCAATGCAAGATTCATATTGCACGAAATAAGTAATAATACTAATTGTACAATCTTAGCGGAATGTGTATTATTAAAGTAATAAAATGACAGATGAATATATGAAATGCTAATTGTAATCTATAACCATGCACAGCCTGTTTATAAGAGTGTGTTCATTGTTTAAATGTATGTAAGTCCCTTTTTTATAACTTAAATTAGTATCCATAAAGCATATGCACGTCTTCATTGGCCTTGTTTTCACAAAGTGCAAGCGATTGATTTTCTAGCTATTATTTCTTTTAACTCACAATAAAATAAAATAGCTATAAAATTATTTCCGAGTTCATACAATTGCACAAACATGTTAAATAGTGCAAAAATATAGTTTTTCCATACAATAAATAGATAGCATAATTTATTAAAGTAAATTACAGTTTTTCGTGTAAATTAAAATTGATAATTAATTTTATATATCACATAATTTTCAAAACTTACACATATATTATTTAAATTCCTTTGATTTTAACTCCGCTACACTCAATATAGTGGTACATTAGATGTTCCTATCTGAGCGCTCTTACAACTCTCAGTGATCGAATATAATAGCGACGAAATTGGGTGTTCAACTAAGAGGACATCCCTGCCTATTAAGAGTATATTGGTTTAAGACTGATTTCGTTAGAAACCAGGTTTTTAGGTAAATAAAATATGTAAATGTGGTTTGGATTCGTTAATACCTGCCCGAAGTTGTTTTTTTATTTGTCGGTCATATGTTTTAAGTAGAATGTCACAAAAACAATTGTAGTAACACTCACAAAATTAGACAAACATCGAACGAGTAAGATTTTGTTAAAATGTCTTTCAGACTAGGCATTTTTACCGATTTCAAGTATTTACTAAGTCAAACAATTTGGCATGTACACTATGTAATAAAGCGATTGTTGAATAGATGAAAGTGGTACGTCAATGCATATTTCTTAACACGATTTGGATTCAAATAAATATTATGCTTATATCTAAGGCAAATACGTTGTCATGTATAATTTCTTAAACTTGTATTTAGATATTGAAGTGTGTTTATGTTTTTAAATATTTTATTTCATTTCATCAAAATTAATCTAGTTATGTTTGGACATTGCAACCTTGACTAATACCATTGATGTAAATTGATTTATATCAAGAAATACATATACTTTACTTGAAACAAGTTCTAAACTCTTAAAGGAAATTTAAAAACACGGGAACGAAACGTTATCCAGCTTTCAGGATAATAAGTTTATATAACAACATATTATTATTATCATTATTACTACCATTATAGCATAATGACATTGCTTTAAACTTTAATGTAGAAACAACGGCATTATTCTAGATCAATAAACAGTTTAGTCTTAGATTAATCACGATACAAATAATTTACCGAATAAGCACTTACTACGGCACATTTTGCTAATATGCTACAAAGCCTAAACTATGCTCATATGTTGAACATAAGACATCAATTTAATTAACATTACTAGTCCCCTACCCACATTTCAATTATTTTTTTAGTTCTTGTTATAAAATCAAAAAGACCTGATATCGATTCACATGACACTACACATTTTCGTTCTTTTTCTGTTCTTTTGAAGTAAACCTTCTCATTTGATTCACAATAGAGTCACACATTTTGTAAATATAGAATTAGTTTATCTGTTTACATGGAACGCTATATGATGTGTATATTAGTATTTATATCGTTACCACCACCGTGTGTCTTGTTTGAACGTGATAGAGAAGTAAGTTGTAGGAATGATTAGCCACTTAAACAGAGTCTTATATATTGGTAGACTAAGTGTTGAGAGTTTTATATATTTCAAAACAATTATTACATAATAAACATGTTATTTCACACACCTTATTGAATCCTAGTATTCTTTGTCACATAGGTGAGGTGGTTTAAAGGCGCACTTAATTCATTATCAAACAATGAATAGTAATTTTAATTAATATTAAGGGTAACAAATGTCGCTTCTTCGCTTGAAACCATTGCCTTCCCATTTGATGAACAGGATGTTTTACTTACTCCATATGTTCAAAAACGCGCGTTACAAATATCATACACACCTCTGTGGTCCTTTATTTATGGCAAGGAACCAATTGCCAAAACGGTACAGTACGGCACAAAACGAAACAACATATACACATAGTAGAATAAAGCTGGGGTCACCGCCTTGGAACGGTCAATGCTAAGCATTGGGGGTTTAAACCAGTTAATGAGCGCTCAACCTCACACTTGGCCCAGCAATATTCATGATACATATAAGTGTAAATAAAATTTAACCTCATAGCATTGAAGAATTGAAACTGCTCATTATTTTCCTTTTGAGAATTAAGACGATAACATATATATAAACTGCTAATGTATACGATAACTGCTACTACAAGATTTTATATAATGCACTGATTAAACATTTTCCGATATATTTAATAAACTTAGCAGAATAAATAAACATGTATGTATTAGAATAAAAAATGGAGTTTCGCGCAATTTGAATGGTACACATGTGCGAAATGTCTGTCATTTTAATATCCACACCACCTTGTCGTGTATCGTACAATGCGTTGTACAATGTGTTACAAAATATTTATAAAATTTATAAAAATAAAAAAATATGACACTTTCATCATACATAAACGAAACTGTGTACATTTCCATTTGCTCCTCGATCATTTTAAAAAGTGTATCTACACAAATGTGATTTTTTCAATAAGATGAAAAAACAAGTTATTAAATTGAATTATAATTTTAAATGAACATCAATATAACCTACAAAGTTCCTATTTTAAATAATGTTCACGACTTACACTTATAGAAAGTTAAATCCTTTAGATGAGTTCTATTTTAACTCTGCTGCACTGAACAAATTCGCACATTACAGAACCTATCCTCAGCGCGCTCACATCATGTAATGAAAAGCATTTATCGGATACAACGAAGGCGAAGTTTTCTGAACCACCCCATGTTCGCCCTGCATAGAAACTGTTTATTGGTAATTTAATTAACAACGAAGTACTGTCATCTGTTTGTTGAAAATACTTCCGTTTAAATTGCATTCGATTTTTATTTTTACGGTTCACATAAAAGTTTAATAGTAAAGCTTTATTGTCGCAAGTTTAATCCAATATAAAACAACACAGACTCTCAATTATGCCGACATTTGCACCACGTTCCCTTAAACGGTATGCTATATAGGTATATGATATTATATTATAAAGGAAATAGCTGTAATTTGTGATAATTATGTGAACGAATGTTCCAAATCAGTGCAATTGCTGATGTGATTGATTTGCCGTTTTCATATCACAGGGTTTATTGTATTGATAAATATTTGAATATTTGCCAGTGGAATAGCCAGTGTTGCACACAAAAAAATGTGTTATTTTGACATAATACGAAACACTCTACTTTTATAAAATAAAAATATCCTTTTCTGTAAAATATGACTATTTGGATTTAACCAAATGTTCTAGACTTGACGCTCACACATTTAAAATCGACAAAGTTATTACATAACATTTGCAAACTCAATGTCATTGCAGTATTAAATGATTTCGAGTTTGTTTTAAATAATAACTTATACATGGGCACGGTTTGAACTGTGTACTTATTTTATTACTTCATGAAAAAGACAATTTATATTTCAGACAATGAACACGATTTAAATACAATCCCTTGCACACTTAGAAAAGCATCTTAATATCGAAGTGACATGTATTGTTTAAAAACATGCCAATAGATGTTGATTATTTTTGACACGGCTACTGGTAAAACCAAATACAGACGCATAAAACGACTCCAATGATCTGTCATATGTTTGTTGGAACACCATTCGTACAGATGAACACACTTACTGATTATACATAAATGTACGTACTAGACTGAATTTAAATGAAAATACATGTTAAATACTTTCGAGTAAATCAGTTCGGAGCAATCAATATGTGTCATGCAATCATTCGGAAATAAATTCCGAGATGTGGATTCAAACATATACCATGGCAACATCTTAGCGAATAATAGTTTTTTTTGTTTGTTTTGTTTTTATAAAATGAATGTCATCTACTTTAATGAAAAATACATCGTTTCAACAAATATTTATTAATTGTAATTCGACTCCATAAAAGTAACGCAATTCATTCGTATGTATGTTAATTGTATTTTCTATGGCAGTTTATAAGCGAGAACAAACGTGTTTATTTCCCAATCATGACATTAATCATTGGTGTACTACAGGAAAACTTGCGATTTTCTATTCGGTGACGGTTTTATTGTAGACGATACATATCAATCGATAAGAGCTAATGTCGAACTTCCAAGTTTGACCAAACAATATGAGACAAAGATACGTGCCATGTTACAGATGACCATTATGATATGAATTAATGACATGCAAAAATCGTTACGCCAATCAATGCTACAATTACTGAGACGATTACTATTCTCGTGATCTTTAAAAGAATAGCATGAATAAATAGTCTGTTATATTCTGATCTTTAATTATAATATAGCATCACATATTGATGGCATCTGTTTACTACTTGCAGTTGACGTCTCAAGTTATCTTTGTCTATTTGCATGGTGAAAAACAATGCGTGTGACAATACGTCATAGGTCATATTGAATATATTGTCATTGCTCGTTTTGTTTGCTTTGTTTGATGAATAAGTTACTATATAATAATAATAATAATAATAATAATAATAATAATAATAATAATAATAATAATAATAATAATAATAATAATAATAATAATAATAATAATAATAATAATAATAATAATAATAATAATAATAGTGGTAAAACACTGGTCTACCATTCCAGCGGTCGTTGGTTCAATCCCTGGCCGGGGCACTGGAAATTTCAGAAATGCTTCAAGTGTTTCCCACCCAACTAGAGATGTACTGGTATGAAACCCAGGTAATTCTCGCGTGTTTCGGTGCTATACACTGAGCACGTAAAAGAAAAGAACCAAGGGATCTATTCGCAAAGAGCTAGGGTATCGCACCCGGATTCCTTTTATATCTCAAAAACTGTCTCTTATACCCGCTGTCTCTTCAGCAAAACCAAAGGACCCCATTGGAAATAAGTGCTTGCACTTTCATGGGTTATCCTTGACTGCAAGGTCAAAATAAATACATACATCTGAATTCTCAGACGTTAAAATAATAAAATAGTCTAGTTCATATCGTGGGCCATTACTTAACAACGGTTAATGGTACACAATGGAAGCAGTTTAGCTGTTAACTCCTTTCTTAAACGAAAATGCCTTTTCTTCATTGCGCGTGTCTTTGAAATGACGTCGAAATGGGCTCTTTACACAAACAAACACAGACGGATTGGCGGTATGAAGCAAATAACATCTGCATGAAGTGCACACAAATGACAAAGTAATCCATTAGTGACAACAGGAAGAAACATTAAATCTAGTCAAGGTTACTTTGTAATAATCAACCACAAATCAGTGACAACCTGGACCAGAATGTATAATGAGGAAACTATTGGCAAGCTAATAAGATTCGAACACGTTTTTCAGAAATGGTCAATAAATATGGACAACGTGTATTTTTAATTCTCGGATTTTTATGTCTCTGATTGTGCTAAAATGGAAATAAATTGATCGATCCAAGTTTGGAGGCAAAACTACGTAGAACAACTGATCAGTTTATTGTGGCCTAACGATTTAGATAAATATTGTTTTGTTTGTTATTTAAATATTGTATAATTTATTGTCATATACCCCATGTACAATATGTAAATGTATCGATGAACGATGACCACGTATTAAGATACATTAATAGCTAAAGAGAAGCTCAGTTTACTTGAAACGCTTTAAAAAAATGTAAGTGTTATGACCGAATGTGGATTGTAAAATCGCAAAAAAAACACAAGCAGATAACGATAGTTAATCAGCATATTTGTTCCAGTAAACATTTTTTCAAGAATCACTTCCGATGTTTCATTAAACATAATGAATAGCGAGCATGTTTCTAATTGAACTTTACCTGGATGAAATGATATAAATGGCAGAAACCAGCATTCAAAATGGGCAGAAATGACATGACGGGAAAAAGACATCAATTATTGCACTTTGCCGTTAGCAAGACATCAGTGACATGTATTTCAAACATGAAACTCAGTGAAATATCAATAAAAGCCGTCAGGAAATTATCTATGCCTTTCTGATGGGAACTTGCGGAAATATAATATGAATTGAAAACATTTAATAAACAAAATAAAAATAAATGTTATTCTCAAAAGTGTTAAACTGACGACATCTGAGTTACAATAAAGTCAAATAATCTTCAACTGTGTTCAACGTTATCACTAAACTTGTAGTTGCGTGAAGACGTCACCAGTCGCAGACAGTGCAAATATGGGCTTGATTGCAAACAGAAATGCAGCACTGTTAACTGACAACTCGAAAACGAACAGCTCTCAAGTGTAGCTTTTTTACGGTCAATGCAACAACGTGTGTCTTTGAGAATAATGAAATAATGGTTTGCGATATTAATCTTATCTTGTTATAAGATCTATAGCTTTATATTAAACAAAACATGTTTGGTCAGAAAGCATGCGTTATTTATGTAAGCACTGATACCAGAGTGATGTTAACACTTAATTCGAGACATTTTAAAAATATAAACCTATCATAAAAAAATCGTGCATAACACATCGATAGAAACGAAACTATTTATTCGTTGATTCACAAAATCTGTAACGTATGTAATATTTCGATTATCAAAAGCATAAAATTCAAAGCAATGTTTGGGTAAATAATATAAAAAGTTTCTTATTGAGACATAAATAGGTCGATAAATCGTTAAGAGCATTACTTGTTCAATCCTAATTTGCGTTCAAGTTGGGAGTTACTTTAGCAATAAATAAAACACAATTCAATTCAAACTGATTACGACAGACATACAGACAGATAATTTATGAACATGCGGTTGCTTTTTTGTTATCATTTGCGCAATGGACATAAATCACTTTTAATGAGGCAGCCACACACAACTAATATCGGCGTCTTGAGTACGTGCTGTGTTTCACCATGGGTTTTTAGGCAATATCAGATCAACATTAGTTCACACCAAACCTGATAAAATGACATAGTAATGAAGGAGTGATGTTTCTCTCTGGCATCGAACGTCTCTTCTCTCGGATTACAGCTTTCAGAAAACTTTTGACGCATACTTTTTTATGGTGCTATTTCTATCTTAATGTTTGCTGTCAACGTCCTCTTGTGGGAATATTAACGTGATAATTCCGTGCTAAATGTGAGAGAAAGAATAATACATTGTATAGCAATTTATCAACTTCTTAAGTTATTACATTTCTGGAATCCTTGTATTTGCATAGGGTAGATTTTCGTATGTACACTATTTATGATGTTAAAATAATCGGAAAAATTAATACATATTATTACTGACTACATTAATGTTGAAAATAAGTATGTATATCATTTATTATAAAACTTATTGCACATAAGAAAAAAAAGTAGTAAGTGATGAATTGCATTGTATAAGAAAACGCATAATGCAGACTTTACTCATTGTATTATGTATAATAAAAAATGTCAGTCGCAATTAAATGTAAATCGAATGTATTGGCAGTTCATCAACAACTAAACCAACCACGTTTTAATAATTAAAAAGTCGTAATAAAGTGAAGTATGTTAAATTGTTAATTACATACGTATCTGCTTTTCTACAAGCACCTGTATTTGCTTAACAATCACCGTCGAGCGACCCGAAAGGACGCAGCCCTAATTCGACGCCATTTTTGTTTTGCCTCTGTTTTATACATAAGCGACATCCGTTAACGTCATACACTATCAGACTTTACGCTACGACGATTGTACTACAGTTGTTCTTAGTAAAGTGGAAAATAGCTGCTTCAAAGGTAATACATGGTTGATTGGTTTAAAATTGATGTATTTTTGTGTATTTTACGTAATGCAAAACTTTTGAACACTTTACACCCAATTTTCTTTGCAAAAAGACCGTGGGAAAATGCATCGGTATCGTCTGCGAAAGCTCACTATTTTCATTCACAAGTCACGTGACTGTCATGTGACAGAACATCGTATACATAGACTAATTTTCACTTTGAAAAAGGTGTACGCGTTAAATTTGATGTGAAGTCCGGATATTTTTTTGGTTATGCTAAAGATAATTGTAACTAGCAAGTGTTCATGTTGCTAATTGCATGTCAGGTTTATTACTTATTTTCATTTACTTATTACTATTTGTAGGTCCCACAAAAGAAGTACAGGTGCTATTCACCTACTTCCATTAACACAGCCTATGAAAAGGTGTTGCTGACAGGGCCCCCTATTAGAACCACTGCCAGAGAGTATGGCATCCCAGAAGCCTCACTGCGACACAGGTTGAATGGCAGAGTAAATCCAGAGGCAACACATTCTGGACCACCACCTACATTATCTCAGGAGGAAGAGGCCAACTTGACAGACCATCTAAAATTAATGGCTAGCTGTGGATATGGTTACAGTCGGGCAGAAGTTCTAGACATGGCCAGTGAATATGCGATATTTTTTGGAAAACGGGACAAGCAGCATCCATTCACACTGAAGTGGTTCAGGCTGTTTATGAAACGATGGCCAGAGCTGAAAGTGTTGAAGCCTCGTGGGATTGAGATTCTACGTGCCAAAGCCACCAACAAGGAATCCGTGTCAGTATATTATACTGAACTGGGCAACAGCATTGACAAGTATGATCTAAAGCACAAGCCAGAACGGATATACAATGTTGACGAGAAAGGTTTGTCCAATTCCCATTAACCTCCTTCAGTAGTTGCAAGCTGCGAATCTCAGCCACGAGCAGTCACATCTGGTTCAAGAACCCTCGTCACAGTCAAAAGTTGCGAGAATGCCATGGGTAACAGTGTTCCGCCATTCTTTGCATTTCCAGGGTTACGGATGAAGTCGGAATTATTAGATGGTGGTGGTCATGGAGTTGATGGTACAGTCACTGAGTCCGGGTGGAGTAATAGTACTGTGTTCAAAAGGTACCTTGAGCAATACCTGCCAAATTACTTACCTGAACGTTGTCTGGACAATCCTGTTCTGATTATCTATGATGACCATAAGTCTCATATTAATATGTGGTTGATTGATTGGGCCAAGTCACAGAACATAATCCTATTCGCTCTAGATGTTGGTTGTTTTGGGCCATTCGGAGGGATCTACAGCCCTGTGTGTCACAAGTTCATGCGCGACAACTGTGGGCAAAGTATAACACGCTTCAATGTGTGTGCACTTGGAAGCAAGGCATATTCACAAGCACTGTCACCAAATAATTTGCAGGCATCCTTTCGCAAAACTGTCATCTACCCATATGATCCAAATGCTATAGATTCCTCAGTATTCAAGCCATCAGAGGCCCTTCAACAAGAAACCAGTCCTCTTCAATCAATCATCCAACCCTCAGAAACGGAAGTCTCCCAATTTTTCTGCAACAAAGAAGCAAACATCATATGCAAGAAACAAGCAACAAAAAAGAGGAAATACCTAAGTTCAGTGGTCAGTGGAAAGCCAATTACTAACTTAAAGGATGTAATAATTAAAAAAAAAATCAGGATCATGAAGATGGACGGAAAAAAAAGACAAAGACCCAGGTGTTGACCGTACAACCTGGACTGTGTGGAACAGTTAAGGCAGTGTCACCTGTCCCTGCTATACCGGTAGATGAATCATCAGAGGATGAGGATGACACAGAGGTGTGTATGCAGCCTATTCACACCCAGTGCTGTACGGCAGAGTTCTTCACTGGTCTTTGTGAAATGGGTGCAGGGTTCTGGGTGTGGACACTGGGTTCATCTAATTTATTGTACGCAACTCCGGGTTGTAAGGAGAGGTGATATCTTCATGTGTCCTCACTGTGTTGGTGAAGAGTAACTTGAACTCGTTAAAAACTTGTTATAATTGACATGAATACAATTCAAAACCCGAATTGATCTCATTAATTTCAGATCCAGTTTGCTTTTACAGTGATACAAATGTATGTACAACAATCCTGAGTTAATGTCTCATGCTTTCAGTCTCCACAGGAGTGATGTTTACATTGAAATCAGGTAACCAATCAGATGCGTCGTTACCGGGCACTCTCAACAAGATGGCCGCCGTTACAGTAGACTAAGCTCATGTCGTTTATCAACAAATTTTGGTAAATAATACAATCAATTGAAATTAAATTGTGTAAATAAAAGGAAAATTTGATATTAAATAACAATATTAATAAACTCATCCCTATTTTGAGCAACAAACCTTCAACAGACTGCTCAGATGCGTCGAAAGTGGGCACTCGAGGATAATAAGACATACATGCATTTTATCATCTTCTATATAATCAGACAAAGTAATATTGTCTACTTACGAGCCATGCGTATTAACCGCAACGCGCAACGTGTAGAATTTTATTTTAAACACAACAGGAAATTAAACAAGATTTACTGGTGTTTCAATTATTAATAAAAACATATCACAGAATAACAAATAATGTTTATACAAATATATTAATTTTCAATAGAATAAACAACACAAATACATATAATTTCGTATTTGATTGTTAATTCAATTACTAATTATAAATAATTTTATAATAATATAATACTTTTATATTTTTCAAACAACTTACACAGATATGTTAATCTATTTATCTAGTTTAATTTTAATTTGCTAATTCAGTGAATGTAAGTGCAGCTTACAGTTCTTCTCAAGCACTCCAACAGCAATGCAATGAGTGAACTAATTGGATACAAATCTGACGCTCTATGCGATGTCGGTCTTACATTGAGTTTAGCCAGGGACGTTCGGGAAAACAGTGGAAAAACCGCATAAATATATATATATATCTGATACGTGAGTATCATTCTTGTGTAAGTTAAAAACAACTTTTTGTCACTAAGGTGCCAAAGACTGATTATTGTCAATTCTTTAACAAGAACATCTATAATAACGACACTAACGGATAATGGTGTGTTGAAAGTCGCGAGATTTTTCCAGATCATTGCACGGGTGGATCCAGGATTTCTGGTTAGGGGTTTGGGATATTGAAAGATTTGCTGGGGGTCCAGGGGGCCGCTAGGGCCCCAGGTGGGTGCAAAGCCCTGTTAGGGGGTCCAGGGTGGGCGAAGCCCCCCTGTAAGCTCTACGCTTTTTGTGATTTTGAAGGATTCGACAACCACTAAAAGCTTGTCAAAATCTTCTGCATTTCGCTCGTTTTGGCCTTGGCGCATCCATCTTTGTTGAAATAAAATGCAGCGAAAAGAGAATCAATGTGCAAAAAGAAGGATACATCAGAATTGCAAAGTTCGACTTGAAAAAACGGGCGACAGAGGGTCTAAAGTTTAAACATTTAGCGATTGTTTGTGATTAGTGGGAAATGTTGTTTACGAAAAAAAAGAAAAATGAGTTTAAATAGGTGAATTAGATCTAGTTAAGTGTGAAACATCAAATGAATTGACTTAACTTTGCGATTTTAGGGGGGGGGATGGCGTACGCCGCGTCCGCTCCCCCCCCCTTGGATCCGCCTATGCATTGTATTTTATTTTATCCTTTTAATTCGATCTGAACAAGCATAACTGAATTGGACCATTAAAAGAATTACAAGCAGTTGCAACCTACCAAACACAGTAAAATTATTATAACAGTGTCGAAGCAAATGCTTTTCTTTTCGAAACTACTTATAAATAATTGTTTATTTTATTATTGTGTTTGTGTTGTTTTTTCACAGACGCCGGTGTGTGTCAATTATCTTCCATTTTCGCATATCTGATCGTTTCGTGCATCTCTTTAAGCATAAATATGATCATAAAAAGAATCATAGCTTCCAACTCGTTGAATAATTTAGCTCCTTTTGTCCGCAGTATTAGATCATCAACTTTAATGTTTTGCTTTAAAATTTATGGAAATCTTTTAGTGACCTTATATTCAAAATAATAAAAACGATGGTATGTATTTCTGTAAAGATGGCATTGTTACCCGTCTTGTTGAAATGGATTATTATTTTGGTAGCGAAAGAATACATAGCGTTTTAAATGGATGCATTTATTATTTATTTGAGAAACGGACCGTGAAGAAACACTTCACCTCAAAATTTCACCAAGCCGAAGCTAACAATGTTTCAGACGCAATAACCAAAATAACAAAATTAAGCTCGATTGTATTCTTAGAAAATTCGAGGTAATGTAACCTGAGTGCGTCAATATAACTAACAACTCATAAAAAAACACGTTAACTTCTCATATTCACCTTCACATACCCTGTAGTGTATTTCAAACTGTGAATTCATGTGAAGTTTCGTTCAGTTGGTTGATCGGCAAACGCAGTATACCATTATACTCCGTATATGATTTATCGTTGGATAATAAAAATCTGTTATTGGGTGTGGATAAATTATGTTCAGCATCATTTACACTGCTCTGATTTGTAAGAAACCCGCACCAGAACAATCCCTTTATTTGTTTGACGTCTATAGCATATTAGGTATCAATGGGAAGGCGTTATCGTGCAGAAGAATATTAAATAGAATAATCTTGTTCGGGAACTGTTACATATCATTTCGGGTAAATTGAGATTCAGATATTAAAAACGCGATGGTTATCTGTACTCGCTATTTATAATGAGAAAAAAATGACAGATATGATGCAAAAGTCGGTAACACAAAACAATAAAACCAATAATGCATAGAAATGAAAAAAAACGACGTTTTTAGCGTCTTCGTTTTTATGGATCAGCATGCAATGTCATGTTTTTTTCCAGCTAATGATTTATATTGTGTTTGTTTCATTTATGCAAATAAACGGTAATGGTTTCCCTTTTTCGACGATTTTTTTCGTAAGAAATATTAAATTGACGAACTAACATAAAAAATATTATATCAACAACTCTTTGACCATTTATTTTCATCTGGTAATACTATACAAACAAAATTTTAAACATATGTGTACAGAGTGGACGTATTATACATTTGAAAAACATTAAGCGTCAATAGAAATGTTAATATATCTTCTACCCTTCAGTATCAAAACAAATCCGATTTGTTACTGTTTTGTATCATTATGTATGCCTTTCAATTGTGAAAATATTGATTACATCAAGTGAATGTATTCACCCATTTTAGTTATCTTCCTCCACACCATAGAGCTAACCAGAGTATACTGATGTCACCATCTGTTGTGTTTGTCTGCTACACGTTTTACGTTAGTCGGTTTGCTGGATAGTTATAATTCATTGTCGTATAAAATTATTGTTCAAATATGTTTCGTTTTAAATGTAACATATCGTGCTTTTCTTACTTCATTAATTAGAAACACTTCCATTTAATCTGGTGTTATTAGCATCATTATTTCGCTGGGCTTCGTCATAGGCCTTCACAGAAGAGTCTGAGTAAATTGTATCAATACAACCGATCTAAAATAACTTTGAATCTACTAATTACATCTTCTGTGCGTAAACACTAAGATATGTTTTCCTATTTTTCTTTTACTTATCAACCCCGATTTATCTAATAGATATCCAGTTAAGTTCATAATATGCACTCTGAATCATCAGGTTTTTGTGAAACACATTTAAAAAACAAAACAAAAACATACATATTATTATCCAATATCGATGGTTCATTTTAAAATAAGCAACTTAATTCCGATCTTTATCAATAACATAAACAGTGCAGTAGCAGATACCGTCTTATGTCAACAAGAACATCCATTTAAATGGCGAATGTTAAATGTTAAATATATTTTAAGTATACAAACCCTTATCTTATTAAATTTACACACTTCGGATAAATAAACTGATACGTTTTCACATCTGCCATCGTTAACCCAGTAGCTAAATAGGTTTTTGATTTTTTTTTTAACTTTACACCCGGCTTATGAGATATGTATTTTCCACCAAATTAAACGTTTGTTTCTTGGTATGAAGATGAAAATATTGTCCTTACACACATCACTGTTCGTGCGTGGATTCATACTAATTTAGAATTATAACACCATTGAATTTTGAAAAGGTTGTCGTCTTTTTAATGTTCAGTTCAGTTCAACATTACTTGGAGATTTGTGCTTTTCATTTCTTCAACAAATGCTACCTTTAACTCGACATTTATTGGTTAATATAATGCATGTAATTGATGTATCGACATCGCTTAGCAAACATGTATAAAGTTTTCCTACAAATATCGTCAAAACATGTTACCATTGCAGACTCCTTCAAAACGGTAAAAACATCTTTAAAATGATTGCTTTGAAAAATCGTAATTGCCATCTTTGTGTTCTGATTTTGTGGCGATTAAAAGCAGAATCAATTACGATTGCCACACATGCAACGTATTTTGCTCCTATCGGGCCACATGTATCAGAATTGCTTTGGTTTTAATTCTCCTGATAAATATACAATGAAGATATATAACTACTGCAAAACAAACCTAACAAATGTAAATTACTACCGAATATCGTGTGCTGTTTTGCGTTTTGTTTGTACGAACCAATCGTATCACGTCATTAAGTGACGCATTAAGTGAAAGTTATTACTGCACAACATAACCATGACAACAACAAAAATCACCTTTCGTCTGAGAAGACATTGAACACGTAATATATATANATTTTGAGAAGGAGGCCTTAGACACCGCCAAGAACCCACCTTCCCTGTGGTTCAGGTACGTGGATGACACCATGACCAAACTTCATGAGTATGACATTGAGTCGTTCTCCTCACACTTGAACTCCATAGATGAACACATTAAGTTTACATCGGAACAGGAGGAAGATGGTAAGATACACTTTTTGGACACTTGTGTTCACGTACACGACGATGGTTCCACCAAGGTTACTGTTTACCGAAAACCAACACACACTGACCAGTACCTGAACTTCAATTCCAACCACCACTTAGATCACAAACGGTCGGTAGTTAGGACATTATTTCACAGAGCAGAGAAAATCGTCACTGAGGAACATGACCAAAAGTCAGAAATCGAACACTGCAAAACCGCACTTAGGGCCAACGGTTATCCAGAGTGGATGTTTACGATCCCCAAGAAGAAAGAAAAAACACCAACTGATAAATCCACCAACAAAAACCAAAAGATCAACATAGGTATGCCATACATCCGGGGCACGTCAGAAGCTCTGCACAGAACATTCAAGAAATATGGTGTCAACATGTACCATCGACCATACAACTCAATCAGACAACAATTAACTCATGTTAAAGACAAAACAGACAAGTTAAAAAAGTGTGGGGTGGTATATTACATACAATGTGAACAATGCAAGAACGATTACATAGGTGAAACAGGAAGATCATTGGACATAAGACTGAAAGAACATGTAGCCAGATCCAACTCGGCCATATATGAACATTGCTCCCACACAGGACCCAAGATCGATCTCAACAATACCAAGATATTGGCATCCGAAGACTCGCACATCAAACGGCGGGTCAAAGAGGCAATAAACATCAAACAACGAAGACCGTCGCTAAACCGGGACGAGGGGCTGGAACTTCCGCCTGTGTACAATTCTCTCCTCTTGTCACGTGACCATCCTACGTCACGTGACTCGGTCAACTGACCAGCACATCGCTGATGAAGACTATGTGATATAGTCGAAATATTCGAGTAAGTTCAAATGTTGCTCTGAGATATGGAATTTATTGACTCAAATGATGAATCCAGAGCAAGAGAACAACCTTCGTTGTTGTAAAATTGTTTATGTTATTGAACGATTGTTGGACTTTGAATATTGTATGCGGTACCAATTGTATCTTGGTAGACGAAAACAAGCGAGAAAAATAATAATAAAATGTATGTATTTTCACAATCATGTGGTTTAATATTGCGTGTATGTACTGATCGATGACCTGTACATGCTGTATTTGTAAATAGACTTCCTATTTAGTTCAATAATATCGTATTAAAATAATAACATGATAAATTATTTATTTATATCACGTAGTGTTATACAATTTCGACACTCGTGTATTTCTAGTTTCATGATTTCATACATGATATTAATTAATAAATACGTCCAATATATAGACGAATCAAGAGAACTATGTGTCATTTTGGGACGCTCATGTATTGTTTGAGAATTTCCGGGTTTTTTTTTCATTTCTAATGACGTTTTCCCACGTAAATTTTGTTTTTGCAAATAATGTCTTTTATAAACACATTTGATACAATCACGACAGTAAATTGTAAATGCTTACGAAACAATATATTTATTGAACTAAACAACGGTATTGTACATTAAAATAATTATGATGATTAATATTCAGCATTTTGTATACAAGTATTTTATTTTAAACATATTTCAAGAAAAATTTGTAAAATAATCTCAAATTATTTAGAAAAACTGTATATGTTTTGTCTTAAAAAAAAAATATAGCAATATCTTCAATCGATTTAAATAAAATATTTGTACTTGTCTCATCGCCCTGGAACGGTCAATGCAAAAGCACAGAGGGGTTTAAACCGGTTTTAAGGAGATAAAAATCTCACACGTCGCCCAGAATTATTTATAAACATGTATGTGTACATATAAATTACCTTATGGGATAATCACAATTCAAATTCAATAGAATACAGGAGAATAATTTTCTATTCGTACATTGGAACATACCACCAGACTTTATAATAATTATTCAAGTCATGACTTTGTTAACATTTACGTTACAAGTTAATACTAGACCTAAGGACAACTTAAACGACTTCCAAGATAAAGAGCACAAAAACACTCAAACTAAAATCGTAAACATTAACACCATGATCTATATTAGTTTTGTAAACATCAATAAAGATGCTGATAGCACAAAACAAGAAACTCAGACGCACTGTCTGCTTTCATGTTTTTTACCTATGCTGCTATGCTGCTTTATGCTTCTATTACATATTTCTCCAGATTCTTTCATTTGATTTGGAAGCAACAGCACGTCGGTTTTATATCGTGTAATTGTCCGTTTAATGTTCAAGCATCAAGTGCCATATATCGGATATTCCACCAAAGGAAAAAGATCACAATATGATAATGATTGGCTTTTAATTACAAATGTTGACATTTTTTCCACGTCAAGCATAACTAAAAATCGGCATTTTTATTTGTCATTTGAGGATTCAAAGAAGGAGCACAGATAAAAGTTATGATATATGTTTACTCGGTTTAACCATAGTGACGTCAATAGTCGTTTAACAAAAAGGAATTTGATACATGCCCCCACCCCCCCCCCCTGCATATACACTTTTATGTAATAAATATAATTAGTATTTCCAAAGAAAGTACAAATCAATAAATTTCGCAAGGAAAATACCTCATAACCTTTGTTAATTGTCCTAAAAAATGCCGTAAGAAATTGTATTGTTTTATTGAAGTTCAAACGCTGTTAGTTGCCAACCAGTTATTGTAATGATCGCAATTATTTTGAGCTATATTACTTTCACTGGTTGTAAAGAGAAACATTAATAGGCAGAACTCAAAGCAGAATAAAACTTTGTCTTATATCGTTTAAATCGCCCGTGAAATATGCCCCATTATTTTTCGATAATATGTCTAAATGAAAGATATACTAATCCAGGCATACACTATCCTCTTCCTCTTGTAAATATTGTAATTTAAAGGTCTCTGTCATACGCAAACATTGATAACGGTTAACTTATGCAGTAAGAGAAGCGCAGTTATCATTGCACATGCCGCATACATTACGACTTCCACATAAATTACGCCTGGCGAATAAATTATCTGAATTGATGTTCTTTATCAAATAATCTAAATGCTACATCATAGAAGGGTAATAATTTAAAAGAGATGTAGTATGTAATATAACCTTTTTTGCAAAGCTTCAACGAGATAGCATCAGGAAGTGTTTACATGAAGATCATCGTCGTATAATTCAGGAAGAAGCTGCAATAGGATGTAGAAGGCCAAATTACAAAGCTAAGTTGTCAATGTCTATTCGTGCAGCGGAATATCCCAGCCATTAAAATGAGTTTTCACTTACAAATTTGTTAACATTGACGTTACAAGTTTACACTAGACCAATTGACGACCTAAACGACTTCCAATATAAGTGCACACAAACACTCAAACTAAAATCGTATACATCAACACCATGATCTATATTAGTTTTGTAAACATCAAGAAAGATGCATTTCTATTACAAAACAAGAAGCTCAGACTCACCGTCTGCTATCAGTTTCTTGTTTACATACCCTGATATGATGCTTAATGTTTCTATAATAAATTCCTCTGGATTGTTTCATTTGATTTTGCCGCAACAGCACGTCGGTTTACAATCTTGTAGCTGTGCGTTTAATGTTAAACCATTTACTTCCACATATCGAGTCTACCACCAAAGGAAACAGAACAAAAGATGAAAATGATTAATTAATAACGTTGACATTTTTCCAAGTCGAGCATAACTTAATATCGGCATGGTATTTGTAATTTGAGGATTCAAAGAAGCAGTTCAGACAAAAATCTGATATGTGTTTACTCTGTTGTACCATAGTGACGTCAATTTTTGTAATACTAAAATCAATGGCCAATTTGATACACGTTGTTTACCTGCCTCTACACATTCTTGGAATAAGTATTTTTAAAGAATAAACACATCAATTAATTACATAATGACATTACGTCATAGACAATGTTTATTGTCCTTAAAATATGCCGTACGAAATTGTAAAGTTTCAAACAAATTCAAACGGTACCAGTTTCCAAACAGTTATTTTAATGATCGTAATTATTGTTTACCATATTGCTTTCACTAGAAGTTAAGAGCAACATTAATAGATAGACCTCAAAGCATAATAAGACTTTGTCTTTTATCATATAAGTCACCCGTGAAATATGCCCTAATTTTTCTATAATATGTCTTAATGAAAGATATACTTATCCTAACATACACTTTGCTCTTCTTCTGGTAAATCATATCATTTAAAGGTCTCTTTCATACGAAAACCTTGATAACGATTAACGTATGCAGTAAACTATGCGAAGTTATCATGCCACATAAATTACGAGCGGTGAATGAATTACCTAAGCTGATATTCTTTATCAAATAATCTGCATGCTACATCATAGTTGGGTAAGACTTTATATACTAAGAAATATGTAATACTGAAAGATTTAACTTTAACGAGAACATATGTACTAGATTTATTAAAGTAATAAACGTATGGATTTCGGAACGCCACCATATTTCGAAATTGAGGAACAGTTGTATTGTATAGGTTCACTGGATCGAATTATTGCATTGAAGTAATCTATATTACATAAGTGTTTGCACTTTGTAAACAGTTGTATATATTCAAATATACTATTGTATTGCTATGTCAGAAACATGAATCGGGGAAGCATTTTTTTAACAAAATAAATGTGTATAGCCTTAACATAATCTTGCATAAAATATATAAATATTGGTCCATATTGTGAATTTTACCTAGTATGTACGAGTGAATAAAACATGTATTATATACATAATTAAGATGTCATAATTATTAAGGCAAATAAGTCCCTGAAACGACGTTTATTGCTTAATGCTTTTGCTGTGGAGAGATCACTGGTGAACGTGGTATGATACATATTAATAATCAAATGACAATACTTCCATGAAAAATCCTGTTCGTTTCCGCGCGAGATACCAGACACTAATGATCCGAACGTATACTCAGCATTCATAAAGGGTGGACTTGCGCATTTTTGAAGGATGGTTTTGGTCGAATGATCCACTAGTGACATAGATCCATAAGTTATCCATTAGTGACAACAGTAAGAAACATACAATCTTGTTAAGGTTTGTAATAATCAACAACAAATCAGTTTAAAACGGGACCAGAATGTATAATGAGTCAATTATTGGCAACCTATTAAGTTTTGAACGCGTTTTGCAGAAATGGACAATACATATGGAAAACATTTAAAAAAAAAAGGTTTTTCCTACCTCTGATTGTGAAAAAATGGAAATCAAATATTAATTGTTATTTTTCTTACGTTTGCTCGATCCAATTTTGGAGGCTCAAACATGTAGAACAACTGTTCAGTTTGTTGTCGCCTTACGATAAAGATGAATATTGTTTTGTTTGTAATAACAATATTGTAGAATTATTGTCAAGTACGCCATGAAGAATATTTAAATTTATCGGTGAACGAGGACCACGAATTAAGATACATTAATAACCAACGAGAAGCTCAATTTATTTGAAACGCTTTTAAAAAATATAAGTGTAATGACCGAATGAGGATTGTAAAAACTCAAAAGAAAACAAGCGGATAACCCGAAGTTAATCAGCACATTAGTCCCAGTAAACATGTTTCAAGAATCACTTGCGATGTGTCATAAAACATAATGAATAGCAAGCATGTTTCTCTTTGAAGTTTTTTAATATGATAAAATGATATATTTGGCAGAAAACAGTATTCCAAATGGGCAGAACAGAAATGACATAAAGGGGAAACAAACATCCATTATGGCACTTTACCGCTAGCAAGACATCGGTGACATGTATTTCAAACATGAAACTCAGTAAAATATCGATAAAAGCCGTCAACAAATGCTCTATGCCTCTCTGATGGAAACACGCGGAAATATAATATGATTTGTAAACATTTAATAATAATTAAAAAGAATGCTATTCTCAAAAGTGTTTTACTGATGAAACGTGAGAAACAATTATGTCAAATTATCTTTAAATGTGATCAACGTTCGGACCAAACTTGTATTTGCGTGAACATAAATTCTATAAATACCACTGTTATACAAACTATTAAACATACGTGATAAGTTGAAGACGTCACTAGTCGCATACAGTGCAAATATGTGCTTTATTGCAAACAAAAATGCATCACTGTTTACTGACAACTCGAAAAACGGTTATATCATCGCGAACAGCCCTCAAGTGTATCTTTTTGGGGTCACTTCAACAACGCGTGTCGTTGAAAAATAGCTTGAAATAATGGTTTGCTAAATTACTATTATCTTTTATTTTGATCTATAGCTTTATATTAAATAAAAAATGTATGGTCAGAAGGCATACATTTATTTAGGAATGCACTGATACCAAAATGACGTTTACACTTAATTCCAGGCATTTTTGAAATTGAAAGCTCGCATAAAAAAGAGTGCATAATACAGTGATAGAAACGACACCATTCATTCGTCGATTTACAAGATCTGTAAATTATGTAATAATGTGATTATCAAAAGCATAAAATACAATGCAATGTTTGAGTTAATAAGAAAAACAAGGTACTTATTGAGACATAAATATGTCGATACATTATTGAGAACATTACTTGTTGATTCTGTTTTGGCGTGTTTTTACGTAAGTTGGGAGTTATTGTAGCAATAAATAAAACAATCTGAGTATGAACATGCTTTTGCTGTTTTGTTATCATTTGCGCAATGGACATAAATCACTTTTAATGCGGCAGCCACACACAACTTATATCGGCTTCTTGAGTACGTGCTGTGTTTCACCATGGGTTTTTAGGCAATATCAGATCAACATTAGTTCACACCAAACCTGATAAAATGACATAGTAATGAAGGAGTGATGTTTCTCTCTGGCATCGAACGTCTCTTCTCTCGGATTCCAGCTTTCAGAAAACTTTTGACGCATATTTTGTATGGGGTTAGATCTATCGTAATGTCTTGATTGCAAGGTCCTCTTGTGGGAAATATTAACGTTATAATTCACTGCAAAGTGCGATAGAAAGAATTATTAATTGCATAGCAATTTATCAACTTCTTAATTCAGTTTTGTTCTGGAATCCTTGTATGTTCTATGTGAATTATTTTATAATAATCGGAATTTTTTTTAATATATTTTAACTGACTACATTGTATCATGAACGTATATGAGTACATCAAACATTTGCATTTGTATTTCCATTAGTCGTCTTTATCACAATATTCTATAAATATTTCTTTACATCAACATTATAACATCGTAAATAACCGTTTATATATGTTTTGACACACTTAACATATACTGCAGCCTACTTCAGATAATAACAGCTGTCTGGTCTAGGTAACAGTTATGAAATAGCAGCATAATGTCAGAAAGTATAATGAAACCCTTTCCGAATTTGCAGTAATATTTGCTTTGAAATAAGGCCACGACTTTTTTTTTTTATTGGTTTACAAAAATATTTTTGAAAATGGTCCATCGGGCGGTCGAAAAAAAAATAAAAATAAAAAACATTTTCAATAGAAAACAGTTATGTAACATCATGCAATTTTAATCACTCCATGGAGTATTTAACCACATATACCGCGCAGTTTTTTACCTCAAAGTTTCAAATTAAAAAGTTGGTGCGCGTAATACATTGATACAACGCAATCCTGGTTGCTAAATCGCGAAAAAATCATTTTAAAATCGTAAATAATCACAAAATCCGCCATTTTTTTATTTTAGAAATCTACACCCTATAATCTTGTAGACTGAACGGGCCGTTGTCGGAACAAAAAAACGATTCGGTAATGGCAGATATGAACAGATTTTTACAAAAATAAAATGTTTGAATTAAATATGCAAAAAAAAGTCTTTGTGTGTGTGTGTGCACTACTACATTGGCAGCTTACGTTGGGCTGTTGACCACATAAAGCAGTGCTTTCCACAGGATTATTTTCAGTCGCCCCGGAGCTAATAGGGGAGGTTCGGGAGGGGTGTCCCCTCCCTACGTTGATTTTTTTAATTTAACGTGTCAATTGACGTTCTGTGGTGCGTTATAACTCTTAGAAAAACAGCGTCAAACGACTTCATTTGGTGCGCTATGACTCTTAAAAAACCCGAGCTATAAAGTCATTTTTCAAGATACATTTTTTAATTGTTTTAAAACTTTTCCGCATAGATAGTAAAATCCCGACTTGAACGATTCCCCAATACATCCGTATCAACCCGACTCTATTACTGCATACTTACTTCTTTTCAAGTTTCTATTCATTTCCCGATAATCCCGTTTATTCCATTTTTAAAAGCACTTTCTTGTAAATATTGACGATAAAAGTTCTCAATAATTTCTCTAACACAAACGCTGCCATTTTTCTAAAGTATCAAATAAATTTCGGCATAAGTGACTATTTATAGATTTGATGAAATATTGCCACTGAACATGCGTAAATCCCCTGACGTGATGTGTGCTTTGTTTATACAACGCTAAATACACCCACGCTTTCTATGCACATGACGCGACGTTGTACACTCGGCATAATTTTCGCGCCCTTTTTTTATTTAGAAGACAAAGGCAACACGAGAGGGTCAACACGAAATAAATTATCACTGTTATTTGAAGCAATAATCTGTTAACGTCGAGTTAACATTTACCTTCGGAAGTGTATTTCGGATTACAAACGTTTTGACATTAACATTCGGGAATGGGTTTCGGATTACAAATTTAATTATGCTCATTTGAGATTTCAAAGAAACATTAACAATTGCGTAATGAATTAAACGGTAATTTGTGTAAACGCTTAATGAGTGGACTAAATGTTTTGACAGTATTATGCATGAAATGCTACAGTCGTTGAGATGTGTCATGTTATATACTGATAGCTGGTAAAGGTAGGTGTCAAAGATTTTTTTTTTCGCGGGTAGCCGGGTAACAATAGGTGTGAATAGGGACTTCTGGTTGTTATCCAGTTTGTTCCAGTTTTTTAGCGCCGCCATTATACACATTCAGGCCTGTGTAGTGCGACAAACAATAACCCCACTTGACCATTATAATTCTGACATATCTCAACGACTGTAGCCTTTAAGATGCAACGTAATTTACTTAAAAAGTTTTCACTTTAAAACAAAGCATTACACGTTTTTATCATCATTCAAATTTAAAGCCCAGGCTTTCCCCGAGGAAGAATTACATGATTTCTTATTTTCGCATGTTTTACATGAAATGCACGAGAATTGTTAGTTTGTTGCTAGAAAATTACAAACTTGTCAGAAAATATAGCGCTATGCAACCCATGCTCCGTGTCATAATGACGCTTCCTATTGTTGTATACAGAGTTAAGCTTTCCAATGACCCGGATTATTGATTAAGCAATAGTAAAATTGCAACCATTTTCGGCCGATCTGCTAGAGTTTTTTGGGTCTTAAATTTGTTTTTTTTTTCTCGTTCGCTCCTTTTTCAGAGCGGTCGGGAATAAAATATATATAAAAAAGACGATTTTCCGATTTTATTTTTTTTCCCATTTTCCAAAAATTAGGGTCGGCGGTTTTGTAAACCAAGAAATATAAAAGTCGTGGCCTAATGAACGCATTAGTTTAACTACATTAATCAATTATACATAAACACTGTTAATATGTTCCATAATAAAAGTGTCAACGAAGCAACTATATAGTTGTTATACAAATTTAAGTTCAAAATTGCATCCTTATTGCAACATTTTACATTGATGTCAACTTAAAGACGATGCGATAATATCCAACCCAATGCATACATTTATATACTTCTTAATTACCGGTACTACATATGCAGACATAGCCACAATGTAGGACACAATAATTTCTTTTTATAAGGATTATTATAATAACAATCATTTTATTATGTATAATAAAAAAGTGTCAGTCGCAATTAAATGCAAATCGAATGTATGGCCAGTTCATCAACAACTAAACAACATCGTTTTAATTTTTAAAATGTCGTAAGCAAGTGAAGTATGTTACATTTTTAACTACATAAGTATCTGCTTTTCTACAAACACCTATATTTGCTAAACAATTACCGTAATTAATTAGACAAACATGCATTTTAACATCTTTAATATAATCAGACAAGGTATTATTGTCTACATACGAGATATACGTATTAACCGCAACGTGTAGAATTTTATTTTCAACACAATAGGACATTAAACAAGCTTTACTGGTGTTTCAATTATTAATAAAAACATATCACAGTATAAAAAATAATGTTTATAAAAATATATTTATTTTCCACAGAATAAAGAACACAAATACATATAATTGCGTATTTGTTTGTTAATTCAATTAATTAATATAAATAATTTAACAATAATATCATACTTTTATATTTTTCAAACAACTTACACAGAAATGTAAATCCATTTATCTAGTTTATCTAAATTTTCTAATTCAGTTCATGTAAGTGCAGCTTACAGTTCTTCCCAAGCCCGCCAATAGCCATGTAATGAGTGAACTAATTGGATACATATCGGACGTTCTATGCGATGTCGGTCCTTCATTGGGTTTAGCAAGGTAGCAAGGGACGTTCGGGGAAACAGTTAAAAAACCGCATAAATATATATATCTGATACGTGAGTACCATTCTTGTGTTAGTTAAAAACAACTTTTTGTCTCTAAGTTGCCAAAGACTGATAATTGTCAATTTTTCAACAAGAACATCTATAATAACGACAATAACGGATGATGGTGTGTTTAAAGTCGCGAGATTTCTTTTCAACAGCATTGTCTTTTTTATCCTTTGAATTCGATCTGAACAAGCATAACTAAATGGACCATTAACATAATTACAAGCAGTTACAACCTACCAAACACAGTAAAAGTATTATAACAATGTCGAAGCAAATGCTTTTCTTATCGAAACTACTTATAAATAATTGTTTATTTTATTATTGTGTATGTGTTGTTTTTTTCACAGACGCCGGTGTGTGTCCATTATCTTCCATTTTCGCATATCTGATCTTTTCGTGCATCTCTTTAAGCATAATTATGATCATAAAAAGAATAATAGCTTCCAACTCGTTGAATGATTAAGCTCCTTTTGTCCGCAGTATTAGATCATCAACTTTAATGTATTCAATGTATTTATATTCAACATAATAAAAACGATGGCATGTATTTCTGTAAAGATGACAGTGTTACCCTTCTTGTTGAAATGGATTACTATTTTGGTAGTGAAAGAATACATGGCGTTTTAAATGCATGCATTTTTTAGTTTTTGAGACACGGACCGTGAAGAAACACTTCACCTGAAAATTTTGCTAAACCCGACGTTAACTATGTTGCAGACGCAAACACCAAAATAACAAAATAAGCTCGAGTGTATTCAAAGAAAAGTCGAGGTAATGAAACCTTAGTGCGTAAATATAACTAACAATTCATAAAAAAAAAACACGTTAGCTTCTCATATTCACCTTATCACGCCCTGTATTGTATTTAGAACTGCATAAATGTGAAGTTTCGTTCAGATGGTTGATCGGCACATGCAGTATACCATTATACTACGTTTCATCAATCTTTTATTAACTAGAATATAGTTGATCCTACAAAGCAATTATATTTGACACGCATGATTTGTCGTTTGATAAAACAAATGCTATTGAGTGTTGATGAATTATTTTCAGCATCATGTACAATGCTCTGCTTTGTAAGAAACCCTCACCAGAACAATGCCTTTATTTGTTTGACGTCTATAACATATTCAGTATCAACTGGGAGGCTTTATCGGACAGCAGAACATTAAATAGAATGGTTCGTGTACGAGAACTGTTACATATTGCTTTGGGTTTATTGAGATTCAGATATTAGAAACGCGATGGTTATCTGTACTCGTTATTTGCCATGAGGAGAAACTGACATATATGATGCATAAGTCGGTACTACAAAAGAATGAAACCCATAATGCATAGAAAAGAATTCAAAACCGACGTTAATAGCGTCTGCATTTTCTAGAATCAGCATGCAGTTACTCAACATCATGTTTTTTCTAGCTTATGATTTATATTGTGTTTGTTTGAATTTTGCAAATAAACGTTACTAGTTTCCCTCTCTTGACGATTTTTTATAAGAAATATTAAATTGCCGAACTAACATAAAACTATATCAATAACTCGTTGAATTATTTTTTGTCTGGTAGTACTAGGCAAACAAAAACTTAAACACATATTCACAGCGCGGACGTTTTAAAATGATATTATTTACGACAAGCGAATCGGTCATGTGAAATGTTTCTATCCATTTAAAAACAATTATCGTCACAAAAAAATGTGAATATATCTCCTACCCATAGGTATCGAAACAACACTGGTTTGTTAGTGTTTGTTTCGATATTTATGAAGTTCTCTAATGAAAAGATGTGATTTCAGCAAATGAATTCTTCACCCATTTTAGTTATCTTCCTTCATACATTGAGCTAACAGGAGAATACTGATGTCAGCATGTGTTGTGTATGTCTGATGGAAGTTTTACGTAGGTCTATTGGTTTTTTAGTCTTCAAGAATTTCTTGTCATTAGAAAAAAAAAATCCACATTTGTTTCGATTTACATGAAACTTCTCGAGCTTCATATTCATACGGAATAATAGTGCGTGTGTGTGTTGTTTTCGTTTTTGTTGTTTTAGATCAGATATAAGACTATCGACTGGCAGCAATAGAAATTGTTAAGTTTTGTGGATTGACAGATTTCAATGACACTTAAAACAGAGTGCGAAAAATGCGTATTTGTGTTTAACATAATATTGCGTTCGACACAATGCAACATGACTGGCTGACGGCCATCTTTGTGAAAATGCGAAATAGTGATTCATACTTGAATTAAATTCATTAAAACACACAAAATATGAACTAAGGTAAGTCGAAAGTTGTGGATACATTCAAGAACATGTATATGACTTGTAATTTCTAGCTCCATAAACCTGTGTCTGACACATTTGCTTGAGCATATGTATTTTGTTAAATTAAGTACGTTATGAAACACAATAATGTAAAACTGTGATTTTTGTAGGTTTGTTTTGTGAAATTAATTTGACGTTTTCGTTTATAAAACGATATTAATCAATGTCAATTCGGATTCAATACCAATGTGTACCCTCAACTGTCAGTTTCAAAAAATACTATTAAACTACGTTTCTTAAGTCTGATTGAACTTAATTTGCTCATCGTGTTACATAGGAGAACGCTAGAACTTCATGTCAATCATTAATTAATTGATTGAACGTCACTTCACAACGAATGTCCAACTGTTTAATTTACCATCGCTGATCAAATATTAGATCTGCATTTACGGCTACATAACTGTTCTTACAAGCTTTGATCATCAGATAAAATTAGTGTACGATCTTTCACTGATATTAAACACATTTCCTTTTTAGTTTATGCTGAATTTATGAAATTCGCAAAAATTGAGTAATTTGACGTCAACATTATGAAATCATACGATACAAAAATTGCTCACTGTTGTTGTCTGAACTGCTTGCTGTAGCTTCTGCTTCTTTTCGCGTAGTTATATTATGTGATTCGTTCTTAAATTTGGTTCTATATGGTTAAACATGTTCGATTTTACACTAACAATTAGATTAATTTACTTCCTGTTAAAATAATTACAGTACTCTCCAAAACATGTTGGCACCAAGCCAAATTGCAATGCTAAAACCTTATTATTTCCCTCGAGCTGGAACAAGAGCATTGCATTAATATTATGCATGTATAAGTTCCTTTAATATTGTTAAAAAATGCAAACTCTAAAATCAATGGAACATAATCATTAAAACACTAGCCAAAAGATGTCCCGTTGAAATGGTTAGTTTTAGATATATGAGAAAGAAACTCACTCTGATATCAAAAAAAAACTTTACTAGAAACTTAACTACCCCTAACGTTTACGTTGACGCCGATGGAAACTACAATAGTTTCATATTAACTCGTGAAAAAAATGAGCAAATAACAAATAATAAGTAGAACAAATGCGAGAATTTAAAATGGTATTGTTGCAATCAATAAAATAGCTGTACAGTTTATGAGAAAATAACTTATTATCTCGAGTTCACAAGGTCGTGTCGCATATTGCATTCTTTTACACTCACAGGAACTGCAACAATTGTACGAATTTTCTTAGCATGACCTTACAACTTTATTGAAAAAAAAACTTATTTTCTCGTGATCACCATGCCACACCGCATATATATTGCCTATTTGTACTGCCCTGAGATTTCGTAAACATGATTAATAGACACTTCATCTATGAAAGATTATGGTACAGCGGTAGATTAAATATTTTGTTAGAGCATCATGTGCGTAAATGAATCACCGTGCGGATGTCACGTTTGTTTTAAATATATCAAGGTTGTTTCATTAGAAGGATGTCAACATTCCTTCAAGGATTGTGATTCAATTGAACTGACGCGTCGAAATGTCTGGTCATCGTGACGAAGTTGGATAAACAGTTTAGATCGAGAACGGCGTTAATTGTATCCGCATGCGCGCAAACAATTCAGTTATTAAATGTCACAAATATCCATAATACGATCAGCGAAAGTTTTAATTATTACGGATACATTGACACATGACATCATTTTACCATGGCATTTTCTGAAAAACATCATATTCCCTTGATATTGCTGTAATTCATTGGTTATGCATATCATCACATTGGATTGGATAGTTTTGCCATTTTCAGTGTCATACTTATATGATGCTTGTGTGAAAACAAAGGGATGTAACTCCGTATCTAGGATTTGTTGACATTTAAATAGATATACAGTCATGCATGTAAACAAGTATCAATGCTGGAAAAGGTTTGAAACCATTAAAAGCCTCATTACTACTCAAAATTAACGAAAATTTCGTACACCTTCTCGCCAAATAAAGTTAAATAATTCAAAATCAGTGTTCCTTATAGCCATTGCCGAAATTTCAACGCCCGATGTGGTCTGGTAACATAGATTTTTGTAGATACAAAATGCTCATTTTTATTTTTTTGTGACACACATAATTCCATTTTAATTTCCCGCAAATATATCTATTCATACTACACACGCATACTAAAATGGTACCATGTTAGTTTTCATGTGTCGTATGAATAGATATCTTAAAATGAAATTAATTATGCCATAAAAAAGAGCATTTTGTATCTACAAACATCTATGTTACCAGACCACATCTGGCGTTGAAAATTTGGCAATTGCTATAAGGAACACTTATTGATATCCACACTGCATGATCAGTCTTGTTTTATGTGAAACACATTTCAGAAACAAAAAAGCATTCATATAATTCTCCATTATCTATGTTCTATTGCCAAATTTGCGACTTTATTCCCAGCTATATTCATAACATAAACAGTACACTAGCAGACACCGTCTTATGTTTACAAGAAAATCCATTTAAATGGCGAATGTTAAATGTTTAAGATATATTAAGTAAATAAATCCTTATCTTATCAAAATAACACACTTCGGATAAACTGACACATTTAACTATACACACGGCTTATGCGGAAAATGTTTTCCACCAAATTAAACGCATGTTTATTGGTATGAATATGCAAATAATAATATTGCACTTTCACACATAATTGTCCGTGCGTTGATAAATACGAATTATGAATTATAAAAATATTTTCTTTGGACAAGGCAGTCGATTTCGTATTGTTGTGTTCAGTGAAAAAATAATGGCGATTAGTCCTTTTCTGTACTTCAACAAATGATTTCTTTACAGCGACAGTTCTTGGTTATTATAATGCATGTTAATTTATGGAAATCGTTTAGAAAACAAACCAAAGTTTTCCTCTAAATATCGTCGATTAATTTAATAATTGCACAATGCTTCAAAGCGGCAAAGACATTTGAGAAATGACGGCTGTTAATACAACGTAATTGCCAGGTATGTGTTCTGATATGTGTGTCAATAGAAGGCAGAATCAAGGTCGATCGCCACTCATGCAACTTATTTAGCTGCTATCGTGCATTGGATATCAGCATTACGTTGGTTTAATGCTGCTGATAAACATACAATACAAAAAAATAAACTGCATTAACAGGGTTTGATAACACATTGATGTAAATTATTGCCGAAAACAGCATACTGTTTTGTGGGATTTTTGTTTTACAAACCAATCTTAACACGTCATTCAGTGACACTTTAAGTGAAAGTAAGAATTGCATAACACAAGCATGACAACAAAATCACAATTTGTCTCAGAAGACAATTAACACGTTATATATATGAAGAAGTTTTAATTTAATAAAAACAGGCAAATAATTTGAAAAACGAAACAACAAACAACGCCTAAGTTAGAAGTATTGTACGCAATAACTACACAAACATATTATACAATAACACAATTCCGTATGATTCAATATCGTTTGGTAAACAAACATACGAGTACTTTCACTGAAGACAGACAGACAGACAGACAAAAAGTTTATTTGGGTCTCACTTTTATACATTTATGGTATATAAAACATGTAGCACATTTAACAAGTTCATGTATAAAACCACTCTAATAGAGTTATGAGAGACTATAAAATGTATGAACCTACGTCATATAAGACAATATTACTAAACAACAAAAGGATAGATAAAATAATAAATAAAATATTTATCTACGATTGTATGTACAACATATACACAAATATATCTATACATATGGATATATAATATTTACAACAACAACATAATAATACAATTCAATATTTATTATTTATACATGTAGTTACATGTTTACGTCTTAATCTTAGTATTTCATGACAGATTTTGGCACTATATTTTACCATATTTTCATCGGAGAGTAGGAATGAAATCTTATCAGGCGCTGAAAATGAATTGAAATCATTATTGATGGATGTCGCTTTTAATACAATTTCATTTCTCAAAGTATTGTACAATGGACATTGGAGTAAAACATGGTTTTCGTCTTCCACCATAGTTTTACAGTAAAAACAAGTTCGTTGTTCTAAAACAATTCCTTGGTAACGGCCAGTTTCAATTTTTAAGGGTGCTACACCGCACCTGAATTTGGCTAAAAAACTTCTTTCATTTCTTGTTATAGTTCTATTCTTAACATAAGGTTCAGCTTTAAATGAACGTTTTCTCGTGTACAAAATCGTTAATGGCATTGAACGATTGTTTGACTTTGTTTTTTTTCTATCTGGTACCAAGTACATCAAGTAGATCTTGGCAAACGAAACCAAGCGAGAAACAAGCTATAACATACATACAATTTATAAGTACTTACGAATTATGATTTCACCACTCGTGTATCTCTAGTTGCGTGCTATCGAATATGATGAATAAATAATTCAATCGACTTAAAGTATCTGAGATCAGTGCACTGATGTGGAGTTAGAGATACGTGGAAATGGTGCTGATGTGCTGAAAGGCACTTTGCAGAGGAGCAGATAGTTTAGGGAGTACGAAAACACATTAATTGAAACGTCAGCTGCAACAGAAGGAGAAAAATCGTATTATACGATGCGGACCGTTTTTACGTCAGGGAAACAATTTCCAAACAATGAGACACACATGCACAAGACAATATACATACGTACATAACAAATGCACAGACGTGCACAAAACTGGGGTAACCTCCTTGGAATGGCCAATGCAAAAACACTGGGTGTTAAAACCGGTTTAAAGGGGATAAAAATCTTACACGCCGCCCATAATTGTTTATGTATATGTACATCAAAGTAAATCTCATAGAAGAATCGCAGTTAAAATTCAATAGAATACAAGAAAATTAATTTCAATTTAATTAATAAGTCAGCTACTCAATGTTTATATACAGACCAGAGCACCAGAACCGTAACTTTCTGAGGTACGATATAAATGATACCAAAATAAGTATCAACTACATCTCGTCTTTATTAAAAAACTTAAAAGAGATACAATGCAGTTTTTACATTCAGATCATCGACGTATAATTCAGGAAGAAGCCACAATAAGTTTGTCAAAGGCAAAATAACAAAGCTTGGTTGTCTATTTCTATTCGTGAAGTGGAATATCCCAGACATTATAAGAAGTATTCAAGTCATTACTGTGTTTACATTGACGTAACAAGTTAGCACTGGACGTATGGACATAGTTAAACGACTTCCAAGAATAACTGCACAACAACAAGCAAACTAAAACCGTATACATCAACAACATGATCTGTATTAGTGTTGTAAACATCAAGAAAGATGCATTGCTGCCACACAACAATAAGCTCAGACTCATACTCTGCTATCAGATGCTTGTTTACTTATGCTGATATGCTGCTTTATGACTCTATCATAAATTTCTTAAGATTGTTTCATTTGATATTGCCGCAACAGCACGTCAAACCGTGTAACTGTACATTAAATGCTCAACCATTAACTGCCACATCTCGATTATTCCACCAAAAGAAATCAAAACAAAAGCTGAAAATGACTGGAATTTAATTATGTACGTTGGCATTTTTCCACGTCAAGCATAACTAAATATCGGCATGTCATTTGTTATTTGATGATTCAAAGAAGCACTTGGGACAAATGTCTGTTATTTGTTTACTCTGTTGTACCATAGTGACGTCAATTGTTGTATTAATGAAACCAATGACCAGTTTGATACATGTTGCTTACACCCTGCCTCTACACCTTCATGGAATTAGTATGTCTAAGGAATGTACAAATTAATTAATTACGTAGTGTCATTACATCAAGCCTTTGTTTATTGCCCTTAAAATATGCCGTAGGAAATTGTATAGATTTAAGCACGTTCAAACGCAATCAGTTGCCAACCAGTTATTTTAATGCTCGTAATTATGGTTTACTTATATAACTTTCACGAGTATAAATGAACAACATTAAACGTCAGCTCCCAAAACAAAATAACACTTTGTCTTATATCGTTTAAATCACCCGTGAAATATGCCCTACTTTTTCGATAATATGTCTAAATGAAAGCTACACTTATCGTGGCATACACTATCCTCTTCCTCTTGTAAATATTGTCATTTAAAGGTCTCTGTCATACGCAAACATTGATAACGGTTAACTTATGCAGTAAGAGAAGCGCAGTTATCATTGCACATGCCACATACATTACGACTCCCACATAAATTACGCCTGGCGAATAAATTACCTAAATTTTTGTCTGTTTTCATTTAAATCACCCGTGAAATATGCCCTTATGTTTCTATTATATGTCTTAATAAAAGATATACTTATCCTGACATACACTATGCTCTTCTTATGAATAATAATATCATTTAAAGGTCTCTTTCATACGAAAACCTTGATAACGATTAACCTATGCAGTAAACTTTGCGAAGTTATCATGCCACATAAATTACGAGTGGTGAATGAATTACCTAAGTTGATATTCTTTATCAAATAATCTACATGCTACATCAAAGTTGGGTAAGACTTTAATGCATAAGAAATATGTTATACTTAAAGATATAACTTTAACGAGAATATATTAACTAGATTGATTAAAGTAATAAACGTATGGATTTCGAAACGCCCCCCTATTTCTAAATTGAGGAACATCGTAGGTGCAATATATAGTTTCACTGTATCGAGTTATTGCGTTAAAGTCATGTATATTACAAAAGTGTTTGCACTTTCTAAACAGTTGTATTTCAAATTACTCAAATATACTATTGTATTGTTTTATCAAATACATGAATCGGGGAAGCATTTCTTGAACAAAATAAGTGTATATAACATTCACAAAATATGGCATAAAACATATCCATATCGGTACATAATCATATTGTGAATTCCGCGCGATATATCAGACACTAATGATCCCAACGTATATTCAGCATCCATATGGATATACGCATTTTTGAAGGGTTGTTATGGTTCCTTTAGTTTGGACATGCGCATCGTATGTGATCGTCCTTGGTGGACCGATTTCCAGATGTTTTGTTGGCCAAACGCCAAATAGGTGCTTGTTAGCTTAATGGAGTCAAAAAGAAACATTTATCCAATTATAAATGTTAGCGGCGTAATTTAATGACGTTGATAACAACTTAGAAATTGATATTCCTAGACACACCGAAATAATATCGGTATATAGTTTCGTTTAAACGTGACAATATGAATATAACTATGTTATGGTTTCAATTTTGCATATATTGTGCTAAAGTCGGTCAATGCGTTACTGGTGTAGTTTACGCATTAAATGAATCAAATTAAAAATGCCGTAAAATCATTTGAAATAAGAAAGGAACTAAGCAAAACAGTGAATACACCTTGTTATTCTAAAAATATATTCAACCTACATAGTAAACATGATTTATCTTAATGTATACGCGTATCATATAAGGAAATGGTGTTATACGTTTTACTGATATGATACAAAAACATATATCATAATAATAGAAATTAGCAATAATTTTATCTATAATTTATTTAATTTTAACTGAACCCAGGGTGAAAGATCAATAAGTGTGAATGACTGACTAGTTTGTATAGTCAAAATAAAATTTTATATTCTTAATAACAACAGCTGAAATTTCCAACATACGTGTATTATTATATGAAATATTAAAAAAAAACATAGTTTTCCGGNAGTTTCCCGGTGTTGGACAATCAAGAACTGATGGCCGCCAAGTCATATAAGCAGCAAAATAGTTATAATTTTAGCGTTATATTGTGAACATTTCTGAACAACAATGTTTTGATCTGTTTGATGTTTTGGAATCATAAAAACTATGCTGAATAGTCGGTGTTAAGTTTATATAAGCACAACGATCGAATTTGAATGTTACATTGACGATTGTGTAATAGTTTCGAAATGGTGAATGAAAATGGTTAAACAGACAATCAATTTTGTTTCTCTGTTTAATTATTATGAGCCTTTCAAATCTGTTATAAAAACAAACCATTTGGACCTTTTTTCGAGTGAGAAATGTATCGTTGTATTGCCAAATGAAACGAAAATAGGACAAAACATTTAAATTATGAAAAAGAATAGCATATGATACATTATTCAATCGTTGATTTCTATAACTTCGAAAACACACCGATAGCGTCTAATCTATTTAGCTACAAGCGAAAGAGCCTTTTACATTCCCATGACATCCGGAGACGCCAATATTGAAGATACACCATCCAACTTGTTTGGGTGTAATTTTAGAAGTTAGATATAATATGTATCAAACGAATACATAAATAACGGTTAACTAATACAGTCTGAAACGCGCGCTTATCATTTGATATGTAACATAAATAAAAGCTGGAAAATAAATTTACCTCGTCAGATCTTCTTTATCAAATCATCAACATGAGAAATTACAGATCCGATTTATTCGCAACCAACCAAATAACATAACACTATTTCAGACTTATGTTTTATTTTAAAGTAGCGCACCCGTTATGATTTCCCGCGATTTCTGTGTAGCCTTTTTACCTGTTTACTTATGGATATCTAATTTAAGCAGATACTGATGTTAAGTTGCCGTGGCCGAGTGGACACGGCTTTTGACTAGATATCTTTCGGGATCTTCCCGCGCAGGCTCGAATCGTGCCGACGTCGCATATTTTTTTGCGACGCGTTTTATTTCTTTTCTAACGTTACTTGATTTAATATAGCATATAAGCTATGTTTATTTTTAAATATGTTGCAATTTTAATGCACATTCTTCAATTTTTAAAATTAAAACAACGTTATGGCTAAATTGGGTGATTTACTGCTGAAAATACGAATCATGCATGTTGCATTTTTATTTTTATTTCAAAAAGTAAACGGTAAATCTGTCTATTTCTTGGAATTTTTGCTGTATATAGTGTATCTATAAAAACTAAGTTAAAAATATTGCTTAAATGATACTATTTTGAAGTTTGTGCCACTTTGTTTTTAACCAACCCAATTTCTACTTGTCAGAAACCACTTACATTTCATGGCGCTCTTCCATTTATAACAAATAATATAAAAAAATGTCTGGAAAAGAATAATAATTTCATCTTGTTTAAACTTTAAACACCTTTCCTGCATCTGTACACACCAACTGCATGCCCATATTTGGAAATCTGGATAAATTATGGATCTTTCATATACCCCATGGGTGCAAATAAACAATGGACAAAAGCCGAGCGTGGGGGTGGTTTTGAAACAATCTGTATATTTTTTGTTAAGCATGGAAAGCCCACCTGAATATTTGCATGTGGTTCAGTGAAATGATGCTGATAAAGAAAAAAAATACATTAGATTATATTTGGAAAGGTGCCCATTACGGGTGCGCTACCTTAATAAGACTTTTTTAAGCTTACTTTCCCTTTGATAAAAATCACGATTAAATACGTGTATACATAAATTTATGAATATATATATTTATTTATAGAGAGAGAGAGAGAGAGAGAGAGAGAGAGAGAGAGAGAGAGAGAGAGAGAGAGAGAGAGAGAGAGAGAGCAATTATATAAGATATTGTATTGTGTCGGGTGACGTAACGAGAACTGCACGCAGATTGTCAAAATAACCATGGTAACAATTATTTCATAATTTCCAAAAAGAAAGTATACGTGAAATGCCTACAAGCAAAACGCTCAGTACTCAAATATATGCAATACCGTTTTATTATAGCGCGACTACATCTGTTCCTATTTTCCCCAAAGAGTTATTACCGCATCGTACGAGAGCATGACTTCAGTGCAATTCAATACAATGCAATTTATAACTACTCTTTTTAAGATAGCCACTTGACTATAAGTCAAGTTGAATATAAGTTTCAAGGATACACAAATGAAGTTTAGCGCGTCTAGCCGGCAAACAACTTCTACTTGTTCAAGATGTAAGCGGTCAGTGTTCTCGTTCTTTTTTTAAATTGATTCATTAAATTCAATCAATGCGTAAAGCATAACCAGTTTATTGTATCGCAATATGTTGCAATACGCGCCTTGACGTATTCTTGCACCCCTAGTGCTTACAATAGAACAACAAAGAGAATCATGCAAAGGCTCACGCTCGGGGTTTTGTCCACAGTATTTTATGTTTAGCGTGTGCTTTTTATTTATCAGATGTTATATTATTGTGTCTCTTTCATTCGCTTATTTTGAATGCAAGAAAATGGTATTTATACACAATTTACAAGGTAAGACAAATTACGCTTTATATATACATACTTTACGAATTAAGGCAGATTACGCTTCACACAATTAAAGCACACTTTGATAGATTCGTAAATGTATTTACAGTATATGGTTATTTCTCATTGATGCAATATCACCGTGTTTAATAAGAAATAACATATTTTAAACCTTTTTTAAAAGGTTTTCTGCCAAGCAAGATAATTTTTATTCTGAATAGAAATATTATACATTGAACACATACAATATACTGAATATAAAATAAGTGATAATATTTCAACGCATAGACAGGTTGGCAAAACCAAATTTCTATAAATAGTGTTAGTAATAATATATAGATCTTTTGCAAAACATACCCTGATTTTGGTTGGTGGTGTCAATAAATAAACGCACTAGTCTATTTGGTTTTTTGTAAGTTAGATTTATACTAACAGCTCTAGATGTAAACATGTACAGTAAAACAAAGAAATAAACTGCTGTGGACCGACAGTTGCTTTCAAAATATTAGCGAATGTTTTAGAAGAATGCCATTTTACAGAATGTATAGATAGGGACATATGTAAAGTACAGTCATAGGCATGCTATACAGCTGCAAAGAATCATTCTCTGTTGATTAAAAAAACTGGTGTTGTGCATGTATAGGTTACCACAAAGTAAATACGCGGGATTTTTTTGTGCAGACATCATACAACAGATAAAAAATATAACACTTACACATAAAAGGAAATGACTAGAATAAGAGCAAAACTGCATATGTGTGGTTTGGATGAGTCTTTCCAACACTTGAGATTAGAGATAACTTGCTTGCTCATTTTTTATATCAGTACATGTATTATCAAACATGTTCAACATCGTTATCATAAAGTGGTGTTTGCAAGAAATCCTTAGACACCCTAAAGAACACATGAAGAGACAATCTACATGTAAACAATACTGTTTTTTTCATGCGGGTGCAACAGGGTTTCACATTTATTATTTATTTTTGGGCTAAATCATAAATTGCTTAATATTGCATTAAAGATCATTGAAGGATTTATGCAATAAATATCACTGTATGCTTGAAGGAAATCTGTATCTGATTTGTGTCCCTTCATAGAATATTTGAGACTGGAACATACAATTCTTAAGCATATTTTGGGTCAATTAGTTTTTAAATAGACATGTAAAATACCATAATTTGCATGAAAGAAACAATCAAAGGGTATATAATTGATTATTGAGATATGTAAAGTTTTCTGGTATTTAGGTTTCTAAGAATCTTTCTGAAAACTGATTCAGGGCACTTACTCTTTACAAATTGTAGCTTTGATTGTTTAGTGGCTTTTTCGTCATCATCAACAGTATTTCAGTTATATCACGGCGGTCCGATTACCAACTCAAACTTTTCCTGTGATAGCTGGTGAAACAGTACTAAGTGTCCATACTTTGCCAGTAACTGACAACTGATCTACTTGAATCAGAGGTAAGGGAGAATGGCCATAGAAGGGATTTAATGCCCGATACCCACACAAGTAATGCAGCCGGGCCAGGAATTGAACACGCAATACTCGGATTTGTAGTCCAGCACTCTTCCAACTCAGCTAGCAATTCTAGGGATGTTTGCAAATAGTAACACTACTTTTCCATTATGTGTTTTGTGTAGTTCTTTTTATGCAATGCTCACCTACAAGTTACAATTTGAAGAAAATTATAACAATAAGGCTAAACTTAAAAAATGTATTGCATTATGTTAAGTATGCAACAAAATTTAAGCTGTCGTAGGACAAAATGCTTGAATTTTCTTGTTATTGTCACAGTTTCTGGGTTTTTTCCTTACCCAACTTTTTGTATAGCAGGTTAGTTATTTTAGCTTTCAAGTAATTTCGTATTTTTCTTATTTGCAAACTATCGTATGAGAAACATTAGCCTTGATTTCGAGCGAAAACCAATTCTTTATATTTACTAACAGTGACCTCGACTGTTGACCATGATCGAATGTACCCCATATGCAAACAAACATTTACCCCCAAAATGGAGTTATGTATCAAGTATCATTTGAATTGCTAATGTTGGATTCAAATTATTGGGCACAAACAATTCGTCATATCTATTTTCAGCGACCGTGACCACACACACACCTCTTATGCAATTGCATGATAGATCTAATATACGGTATTTATGTTTAAAGTATCAATCCAATAGCTCGATTTTTTATTTAGCAAAGACCAGACATCATTTATCTATATTAAGTAACATTGACCTAGATCCAATCTGCAATCACAAATAAAGTTTTGAAGGAACACATTTATGTATTCAGTTGCATGACAAATACTCATTTCCTTTTTTAGTTACTAAGCGGAATCCATTTTGCTATGTTCAGTTACATTGGCCTTGACCTAATGCAAGTCGCATGCTACTGTTGCGAGGTCAGTATATTGAGTATTCGTATACATGTCTTTTGTTTTATTAAAATATAAAAAATACTGAGTTATTCAGCAAAAATATATATTTATGTTGTATGGCCTTGACCCCACCCACCCCATAGGCAATCCAAACCTAGGTATGGATACAAGGTAACAATATTAAACATTTCATTTTAAACATTTTGTTATTCAGAAACTAAGTGAAATCCATTTTTCATTTCAAATTTAGTACTATTTTCCTCCACCTCCCCTCGCTTATCCCATACAGAATCCGAAAGGGAGAGGGTCTGGGTACGAGGTATCTTCATATAATGTAATATGAAAATATCAACATATAAAGTTATGTGAAAATATCTAATTTTGAGGAGATGTAATCTATATGAAATAATGTAAGATTTCAAAGTGTAAGAAAGCCCTAAATTATAAAAAAGTTCTAGAGTTACCAAACATGGTCTATGGGTGATTTAAATATGGAAAATATATGATTAATGTTTGAATGAAATTCCAAAATCCGCTCCTGACAAACTAGCTAAGCAATACTTTAACATGCCTATTTTGTATATATGCAAATTTCTAAGTATAAAAAGTCCCGTAATACACATACACAAATTCACTTGCCTGAAAGCAGATTGAACAAATTTGAACATCGTGTCCCATAAGAGAAAGCTAGAACTTCATGTCAATCATTAATAAATTGATTTATTGTCACTTCGCAGAGAATTCCCAACTTTGAATCAAACAGAATAAGGAATCTGCATTTACAGCTTACAGTTATTTCAATCTTTGATCATCAGATAAAATGATTGTACGATCTAACACTGGCATAAAAACTTATTTCGTTTTTAGTTTATGCCCAATTTATAAAAGTCGTTAAATTTGAGTAAGTTGACGTCAATATCAGTGCTGTTCTTCAAAAATAGTTTTTTAATTCTGCTTCTTTCTCGCTTAATTATAGTATGTGCTTAATTTTTACATTTGTTTCATATTGTTTAACATGTTTCATTTAAAACTCATTTTACTTCCTGTTAAAATAATAATAGTATTATCCAAAACAAAATTTGCGCCAAGCCAATGTGAATTGATAAAACCTGATCATTAAACTCGTGCTGGATATTTCTATTACCAAAATTGCTACTTGGTAAACAATCGGTGGCAGATGTGAAAACAAAGTATCAGGTGCAATATATAAGACAAGTCACGATTTTGGTATTACAAAAATATTTAACTATACACACGGCTTATGCGGTACAGGTTTTCAACAAAATTGAACGTCTGTTTATTGGAATAATACGAATAAATTAAGAATTATGAATTATAAAATTGTTTTCTTTGGACAAGGCAGTCGACTTGTTATTGTACTATTCAGTTCAAAATTAATTGACGATTTGTTCTTTTCTGTTCTTCAACAAATGCTCCCTTTACAGCGCCATTGCTTGGTTTTTATAATGCATGTTATTAATTTATCGACATCATTTAGAAAACTAATCAAAGTTTTCCTCCAGAACCTTAACTTTCTGAGGTACGATCAAATGAAACCAAAACAAGTATCAACTACATCTTGTCTTTATTAAAAAGCTGAAAGAGATAGAATGCAGTTTTTTTTCATTCAGATCATCGTCGCATAATTCAGAAAGAAGTCGCAATAAGGGTGTAAAAGGCCAAACTACAAAGCTTGGTTGTCTATGTATATTCGCGAATTGGAACATACCAAACACTACAATAATTATGCAAGTCATGACTGTGTTAACATTGACGTTACAAGTTCACACTGGACCTTCAGACAACCTGAACGACTTCCAAGACTTAAGTGCTCACAAACACTAAACATAAAATCGTATACATCAACACCATGATATATATTCGTTTTGTAAACATCAAGAAAGATGATGTTATCACAAAACAAGAAGCTCATACTCACTGTCTGCTATCAGTGTGTTTACCAATGCTGCTATGCTGCTTTATGACTCTATCATGAATTACTCAAGATTGTTTCGTTTTATTTTGCCGCAACAGCACGTCGGTTTTCAACCGTGTAACTGTGCGTTTAATGTTCAACCATTAACTGCCACATTTCGATTATTCCACCAAAAGAAATCAAAACAAAGCTAAAAATGATTGGCATTTAATAATTAACGTTAACAAAATTATCCACGTCAAGCATAACTAAATATCGGCATGTCATTTGTTATTTGATGATTCAAAGAAGAACTTGGGACAAAAATCTGTTATTTGTTTTCTCTGTTGTACCATAGTGACATCAATTGTTGTATAAATGAAACCAATGACCAGTTTGATACATGTTGCTGACACCCTGCCTCTACACCTTCATGGAATTAGTATCTCTAAGAAATGTACAAACTAATAAGCTACGTAATGTCATTACGTCAAGCTTTTGTTAATTGCCCTTAAAATATACCGTAGGAAATTGTATAGTTTAAAGCACGTTCAAACGCAATCAGTTGCCAACCAGTTATTGTAATGCTCGTAAATTTATGGTTTGGCTATATTACTTTCACGAGTATAAATGAGCAATGTTAAACATATTCACCCAAAGCAAAAAACAACTTTGTTTTATATCGCTTAAATCACCCGGGAAATATGCCCTTCTTTTTCGATAATATGTCGAAATGAAAGATAGACTTATCGTGGCATACACTATCCTCTTTCTTTTGTAAATGATGTAATTTAAAAGTCTCTATCATATGAAAACATTGATAACAATTGACTTATGCAGTAAACTATGTGCAGTTATCATGCCACATAAATTACGAGTGGTGGATGAATTACCTTCTTTGATGTTCTTAATCAAATAATCTACATGCTTCATCATAGAATGGTAAGACGTTAGTGCATAAGCAATATGTAACATTAAAAGATATAACTTTCAAAATGTAACGAAAATATATGTATTAAATTGATTAAAGTAATACACGTGTGGATTTCGGAACGCCACCCTATTTCTAAATTGAGAAGCATCGCAGTTGTAATGCATGCGTTCACTGGATCGAATTATTGCATTGAAGTCATATATATAATATAAGTGTTTGCACTTATTAAACACTTGTATATACTCAAATCTACTATTGTCTGTATATAACAGATACATGAATCGGGGAAGCATTTCTTGAACAAATTAAATGTATATTCCATTGACAGAATAGTGCATAAAATATATAAATATTAGTAAATATTGTGTTTACACAATAAACATAAACTATATACACAATAGAGATGCCATAATTGGTAGTGCAAATGAGCCCCTAAATCAACTTATATTTCGTAATGCTCTTGCTGTGGAGAGATCACTGGTGAACGTGGTATGATACATATTAATAATCAAATGGCAATACTTCCATGAAAAATCATTCTCGTTTCCGCGCGAGATATAAGACACTATATAATAATCCGACCGTATATTCCGCAACCATATATGGTGGACATGCGCATTGTTGAAGGGTGGTTCTGGTCAAATGATTTTTCATGGAGTTGTTGCCATTTGATTATTTATATGGTACCTATAGGGTGGACATGCGCATCATATGTGATCCTCCTTGGTGGACCGATTTCCAGATGTTGTGTTGGCCAGAAGCCAAATAGCTGCTTGTTGGCTTAATGGAGACAAAAAGCTGTTACATGTATACAATTATAAATGTTAACGGCGTAATTTAAAGACGTTGGTAGCAACTTAGAAATTGATATTCCTAGACACACCGGAATAAGATCGGTATTAAGTTTCGTTCAAACGTGACAATATTAATATAACTATGTTATGGTTTCATTTGTGCATATATTGTGCTTAAGTCGGTCAATGCGTTATTTTACGCAATAAATGAATCAAATTGAACATACCGTAAAATGTTTTGAAATAAGAAAGGAACTAAGCAAAACAGTGAATACACCTTGTTATTCTAAAAATATAATCAACCTAAATAGTTTACATGATTTATCTTAATATATACGAGTATCATATAAGGAAATGGTGTTATACGTTTTACTGATATTATACAAAATATATATCATAATAATATAAATTAGCAATAATATAATGTATCATTTTTTAAATGTTAACTGAACCCAGAGTGAAAAATCAATAAGTGTAAATGCCTGACTAGTTTGTATAGTTAAAATAAATTCTATATTCTTAATAACAACAGCTGAAATTTCCAACATACATGTATTATTAAATGAAATATTAAAAAAAAACATAGTTTTCCGGTGTAGGACAATCAATAACTGATGGCCGCCAAGTCATATCAGCATACAAATAATTGTAAAGTTATGCTAGTATGAACATAATTAACAATGTAATGACCTTACCTACAAAATTATCTTTATAGTGTGATCATTTATGAACAAAAATTTGATTTAATCATAATAACTATGCTGAATAGTCGATGTTAAATTTATATAATCACAACGATCGAATTTGAATGTTACATTGAAGATTTTGTAAGGGTTTCGAATTGGTGAATGAAAATGATGATACAGACAATCAATTTTGTTTCTCTATTTAATTATTATAAAAACAAACCATTTGGACCTTCGAGTGAGAAATGTATCGTTGTATTGCCAAATGAAACGAACACATGAAAAACATTTTAATTATGCAAAGAAATAACATAGGATAAATTATTCAATCGTTTATTTCTATAACATCGAGAACACACCGAGAGCGTCTAATCTATGAAACTACTAGCAAAAGATCCATTTACATTGCCATGACATCCGGAGACGTCAATATTGAAGATAGACGCTCTAACCTGTTTTGGTGTAATTTTAGATGTTAGATATGATATCTATCAAACGAATACATAAATAACGGTTAACTAGTACAGTCTGAAATGCGCGCTTATCATTTTATATGTAACATAAATAACGGCTGGAAAATAAGTTAACCTCATCAGATCTCCGTTATCAAATCATCAACATGAGATATTACAGATCCGATTTATTCGTTACCAATCATATAACATTGCACTATTTAAGGTGGATGTCTTATTTCAATGGAACTAATAAGACTTTTTAACAGACTTTCCTTTTGATAAAAATCATGACTGTATACATTAATTTATAAATATTTATTGATTAATATGTATATTGCTCAGTTGGTAGAGCGCTGGACTACGAATCCAAGGATCGCGATTTTGATCCCCGGCACTGCCACTTTACGTGTATGGGGCTTGGTCATGAAATCCTTTTTACGACAATCCCCCTCCCCCCTAAACCTGATTAAAGGATGTCAGTTATATATTACTGGCATAAGTGGTTGCACATAGTACTTGTAACCCAGCTATCCAAGAAAATGTTTGAGTTTGTAAACTGGCCGCCATTATATGACTAAAATACTGTTGAAAACGGCGACAAATAATAAATAAAATCTTTAAAAAATAAATATCAATTATTTGCATCGATTTTTCAGAATTAACAAAAGTATGTTAAAGGTCTTAATTGTTAAAAGTTATTTGTTTTCCGATTTAAACAAACCCTAATTATTACTTAGACTAGTGCCTATAGCAAACGTATGCGCATTGATGTATTCGATTAGGTTTACTTTTGATGTTTGGAATACAAAATTCTAACAATACTACGTAAAATATGTCAGTAATGAAAAAAATCAACTAGAGAGATATTTTACAAGATATTTAATTGTATCGGGTATAGAAAAGGGGCCTGCTCGCAGACTGTTAAAATAACCATGGTATTAATTGTCAACATTTCCAAAAAGAAAGTATACTTGAAATTCAAACAAGCAAAAAAATACTCAGTCCTCAAATATATACAATAACGTTTCATTATAGCGCGACACCATCTACTGGTATTCCGTCCCCCCCCCCCAAAAAAAAAGTCACTACCGCAATGACTTCAGTGAAATGCCGTATAATACAATTTATAATTACTCTTTTTAAGATAGCGCATGAAGGCAAATTACGCTTCACACAATTATAGCACACTTTGATAGATTCGTAAATGTATTTACAGTATATAGTGATTTCTCAATAATGCAATATCACCGTGTTTGATAAGAAAAAAAAGGTTTTCTGCCAAGCAAGATAATTTTTATTCTGAATACAAATATTATACATTGAACACATATAACATACTGAAATAAAATGTGTGATAATTTTTCAACGCATTAACGGATTGACAAAACAAAATATCTATAAATAGTGTTAATAATAATATAAAGATCGTTTGCAAAACATACCCTCATTTCGGTTGGTGTTGTCAAAAAATAAACGCACTAGGCCTAATCTATTTTGTTTTGTGCTAGCTATATTTATACTAACATATCTATATCTAAGCATGTACATTAAAACAGAGAAGAAATTAACTGCTGTGGACCCGCAGTTGCTTGTAAAATATTTGAGAATGTTAAAGGAAAATGCCATTTTACATAAGTTATAGATTAGGACATATGTGAAACACAAACATATGTATGTTACACATATGCTTAAAATCATTCTCTGTTGATTAAGAAACTGGTTTTGTGCATTTACCAAAAAAAAAAAAAAAAAAAAANAATATTGCATTAAGGAAGAGCGGGGGTCAATTTTAGGAAGCATATTTTAGGTCAATTAGTTTTTTAATGGAAATGCAAAATGTCACAAAGAATTCAATACATGAAAGAAAGAGTCAAAGGGTAAAATAATTTAGATATGTAAAGTTTACTGGTCTTTAGGTTTTATAAGAATCTATCTGAATACTGATCCAGGGCACTTTATACAAGAACAATTTTAACCTCGCTCGGACATCAACAGGGCAAGTAGAATATCTTGCCTTTTTTTGGACAGTCAACCTGGGATATTTATTATCTACGTCAATAAAAAAGACTCTAGATTTGCACTAAATACATAACAAACATCTTAAAAATATCTTAAAATAATTTCAAACCTGTGCTAAGCACTATATTAAATCGTGTAAATCATTTAATTAATATAATCTTACTAAACAACCTGTAAAATATATAATCATGAAATATACATGAAAGAATGTACATGCTGGTAAACAACATACACTAGATAATCTCGCAAACGAAACTAAATTAACAAGAGCTTTGTTACACCCATGAGTAATACCCCAGCAGCTCTTTGTGAACTATTTTCAATGGCAAATAACTCAAGAATGTGTGGAACAATGAGCATGAAAAAATGTTATACACATCTACATTTCATAATGATGACACTCTTGAAGTTTCAATTATTGCTTGAGAAATATGTACATCTTCGCTACACAAACTAACAACATTTTATGCAGACTCCTGACAAACTGAAAGAGTGACGCCAATATTCCACCTCTCTAACTCTGTGTGCAAAGATACCTTTAATGGAATGAACAAAAATATTAACACAACCTTCTTGTAGTGAGCAATAGTTAATATATACAAATAAAATCTATAACCCCTCAAATATAGTGTAACTGGATCTTACTTATGTATGGGCATTAAAAATACATAATTGTATACATATATGTGAACAATTATCTGTAAAGGTTAAAACGAAGCCAAGTTCAAACTGGGCCACTTTCAACACCCGGAACTAAAGATGAAATAAATGTATTTACCCCAAGAGCTGGAATGGTGGTGTATATAATTAAGAGTATCATGTATGAAAGAAAAACTGGAATGTCTTGGAAGTGATTCAATTCTTTGGTTAATTATTAGTCAGTGAATTTCCATTATATTGTGATTCATTATAGTGGATATCATGAAACAACATATCACAATATTTTGGAGCTACATTTTATTTTGTTGAATAAAAATCACCCCACCTCCTCTAAAGACAAATGTAAACAACATTTGCCTAAAAAAATATTAATGAGATTTCTTTTTTTTTATTAAACCCTATAATTAAATCTAAAGAAATATCCAACATCATAATGGTAAAAAACAAGAGATGTGTTTGTCAGAAACACAATGCCCCCTACTGCGCCGCTTTGAAAAAAAATAAAAAAATAAGACCTTTGACCTTGAAGGATAACCTTGACCTTGACCTTTCACCACTCAAATGTGCAGCTCCATGAGATACACATGCATTTAACATTTTTTATAAAAAAAAAATACCTCTGACCTTTGACCTTGAAGGATGACCTTGACCTTGACCTTTCACCTCTTAAAATGTGCAGCTTCATGAGATACACATGCATGCCAAATAGCAAGTTGCTATCTTCAATATTGCAAAAGTTATGACCAACGTTAAAGTTTTCGGACAGACGCACAGAATGACGGACGGACTGACAGTTCAACTGCTATATGCCACCCTACCGGGGGCATAAAAATCAAGAAGAAAGGCAAGGTGAGTCCTGTATAGTAAGATTTATGTAACCACGCAGTAAGACTTTATGGGAAGCACATATAGAAAGCTTGGTCATGAAATCTTGCACTTGCATTATGATAAATTATGCCCTTGAATGGTTTCATATTATTAAAACATGATTGGTTTTGTACATGTATGTGTATAATAGATCATACCATTACAGTATGACCTGCGTCATGCAATAATGGGTCTTATGCCATATCTGACATTCACGAAGTCTGGTTAGGAACTTATCTGTCCACTATAAAATAATGCAAGGTTTTGTGGTCTAATTAGCAAACAAGATAGCTCCTAACCAGGCTGCTAGAATACACAGGCTGGTCTGGAGCTACGCTGCCAGCATATCGCATAAGATCCACTTTTGCATGATACAGCTTTTTTGTTCAGTGGGGTACTCTTCATCAATTTGGCTAATTCTAGTGGAAAAAAAAGAGTAAAAACCGGTAGTTATAATTGTAATACTGTTATAATATGGATATTAATGCACAATGTCAGTGCCAGGTCAATGTGTCCACACTGTACTTTAATGTGTGGGCTACCATCATCCCATCTATGAAGCAGTTTCTGGAAGCATCTGCAACCGTGCGGAAGATATGTGTCGTGTTCTGAGAAAACTGGGCATAATGCTTGTGCGTAAATTTTCATTCCAGATTAGCCTGTGCAGTCTGCACAGGCTAATCAGGGACGACACTTTCCGCCTAAACTGGATTTTCGCTAAGAAGAGACATCATTTAAAAGAAAAAATCCATAAAAGCGGAAATTGTCGTCCCTGATACGCCTGTGCGGACTGCACAGGCTAATCTGGGATGACAATTTACGCACAAGCATTATGCCCAGTTTTCTCAGAACACGACTCATATGTGATTCCGTCGCTGCCTAGTCATCCGGCTGAAATAGTTAAAAAATAATCTTTCAATAATTACTGCAAAAGATTATACTGTCAGAGTCAGGATGGCTTTAGTGTCTTGTGTCATATCTATTTTATTACATCCCATTAAAGCAACATGATCAACGCATGGACCCAAGTTGTTTACATTTTTTTTATAGGATTTCAGGTATAAAATTAAGTGTCTCCAGCAAATACTTTTGTATTAAGACTTTTAATACTTAAATTCTAAATTTTAACTTTATGTTAACTTTGTAAAAAAAATGAACTCCTATACAAATATCGTTCCTTTTGGATATTCTGAAACATTGATAATTGTAAAATGAACAATATCAGCAAAATATTTATTTTGTTATTCAAATCATTAAAAAAAGTTTGATAGTCTATTTAAACAAATATTTATAAAGCATTCATCTATCCCAGGACTCACAAATTTGACAACATGAACTTACTTTTTTGAAAACATTGATTTTTAAAAATGCATGTAAACAAGAGGGCCATCAGGCCCTAAGGCGCTCACCTGAGAGCAAAAGGAACTAGACTATTCTGAAAAAATGCAAGCTGATTCATGAAGATTGGAACAAAAAAGTGACTTTTAACATGTTTTTTTATATTTGACCTGTGACCTAGTTTTTGAGCTCATATGACCCAGTTTCAATCTCTTTCAAGATTTAATTGGGACAAATGTTCTGACCAAGTTTCATGAAGATTGGCCAATAAATGTGGCTAATATAGCGTCAACAAGTTATCACTATAGCCANAACAAGGTAAATGTTGACACCGCACGACGGACGACGGACGACGCACGACGGACAAAAGGCAATCACAATAGCTCACCATGAGAATGTTGTGCTCAGGTGAGCTAAAAACTAAATCCAAAAATAACTTTCTTTACGGTAGAGTTAAACAATCAATGTTAATTTCTGACTACAAAAAATCATGTTCTCAAACTGATTTAATTCTCTTATGTGATATTAATTGTTCAAATTTCAAGTTTTTAAAAGCAAATTCTTGTTGCCAGATTTATTTTATGACAGCTACAGTTTTACTGTTAGAGAAAAATTACTACCTTGTAGTGAAACCCAATTCATGCTTTTAAGGGACTTGTTCAAGATTTAAGTATTTTTGACAAATGTCATCAAATTAATTTACTAACAAATCTATTAATATTTAAACAGTCTTGAAAAAACTATAATAGCAAGAAAAACAGGCACATTCAATGAATTTACATCCCAGCCAAATAAATGTTGTTAATGGATGGGTGGGAATCCTTTAATGTATGGAAGAATTCTAACAAAATAAGGCATATTATATCAAAACAGTTGACCTCAGTGTGTGACCTTGACATAAACCCTAAAGACCTGTGTCTTTCCTGTGACGCGATGCCAGATAAAGGAGAACAATTGTAGACAGTTATTACAAAATCCCTTGATGCATAGTAAATTAATGTCTAAATAATTAATAATTAATCAAAATTGTGATCTTTGACCTCAATATGTGACCTTGACCTTGCCTCATTAGTTATGGGTCTTGCATGTGACTCAGCCCCAGATGATTGAGAACAACTGTGGTAAATTGCATGTCTGTGGCTCATATGCTATTAGAGATTTAGCTCAAGAAAGGAAAAATTTCCTATATAAAGAAGAGTATTTTCAAGTCAAAAAGGCCCATAACTCCATTATTGAAAAATGGTTTTGATTGAAATTTGATGATCATGTACATCATCCTCTTATACATATATACAATCATACCAAGTTAAAATGAAATCTGCTAAAGCAGTTACCAGGTTTGGCTCCAGACACAAAAAAAGTCCTTATTTTCAAGTCAAACAGGCACATAATTCTGTTATTTGCAAATGGATTGCGACAGCATTTGATAGCAATAACCTCTTATCCATAGTAACATGCATAGCAAGTTTCAATGAAATATGCCTAAGCAGTTCCCAGATATGGATCTGGAAGCAAATGTGTTCCAAACGGACAAAAGGACGGATGGATAGAAAGACCATGCCAAAACTATATCTCTCCGCCTATGGTGGGGTACAAAAAAATCTTCCCTGGGATTTGAACATCTGCCCTCTGGAAGCAAAAGTACATGTGACACAATTGCACCATGCAGACTATTGATTTATCAACAAATTATAAACGCTATATAAGTACTATGCACATTTTCAAAATTATCGATGGTAAGGGTTACAAACCATTTTTTTTGTTTACTGATTTTTAATTATTAATCCATAAATGAACCAATAATTTTAACTCTTTCTTAAGTCAGGAGTTTTATTTTGCTCGTTTAAACACATTAAATAGATTCTTTTTTTCAATCTTAGACATTTTTTTTTGAAAAGTGCAATTGTGCCAAATGTGAACAAGTCCCTTTACACAAAACAATACATGCATGATAATAATCATGGGTGTAACATGCAAACTGATTTGATAGATTTTACTACTTTATTCTTTTTAAGTCATTTTCTAGACCAATGTTTTTCTATCTCCTAACTGTGATAATGTCCATTTAAGCCTGGCCCATTCATTAGCTCAATCTTAGATTTATCTCATATGTTTGTTCAATGGAAATAAAAACTATAAAAAAACAATAATTCAATTGTCATTGGTCAATATTTAGAGAACAGATTAGGTTTTAGATCAACAGCGTTTGTTGCTGAGTTGCATGGGCCTGATATTCAAATTTGCAGGGAATTCCTCATTATTTTTTAGGCTGAATAAGCTCATATATGAGCTGCGTTGTGTGAAAATGGGCCCTAAGACAGATCCAAACAGTACAAACAGACCAATACACCTTGTGTGGCTCCATATTGAACAAAGTAGCTCCTGACAGGACTACACGAATGGGCAGGCTGGTCTGGAGCTACGCAGGCAGCTTATGTCATCATATCGGTACCCATTTCGACAAGACGCAACTCATATTCCCTTACTCAACATACCATTTACCCAGGTTACACAACACTATCACAACACCTATTCCACCTCAGGTTGTAGCTCGGCGGCAAGCATATGCCATCTCTCGTACTTCTGGTCGGGGTATTTCAGTGTGTCAAACCAGTGCTTGAGTCGCTCACCTTTGGTGTTGATGCCCAGTTGGACTCCACCTGCGTTTCAACAATTTGATCATTTAAATATACTGGTAGGAGGACAGTTGTTGGAAAACCAGGCTTGATTCACGTGCATAAACTGTTGCTGTGCAGTATGCTCAGGGCTAATCACAGAAAATTGATGCAAGTGTATTACATGTATATACAATTTTCCAGAATTAAAGCTCATATATATAAAACAATTTTTTTTAGAAATTACAGTTTACATTGGATAATTCAGACATCCAGAATGATGAATTACTTTAACAATTGGTAGATCTATAGAACTTTTCAGTAAAAACTCTTGCAAAGAATTCAAACAGTTGAACAAAGAGTTGAAGAATTGTTTTTGGATATGGAATAAGATCACTTGACTTTACATGAAATCTAAGATAAAGGCAAAGGTAAAATGTATAGTCTGATAGTATTTCACATTTAGCCCAAGACCACTAGGTCAAAGCTCCCCTGTTAACACTCTGGGCAGTATAAGGCCATGGAACATTGGCTTATTTCTTTCACAGCTTATTTCTTTCCTATTCTTTAACATTGGTGAAGAGGAGCCTGCATGAGCTTAAGCTTTTGGCTCAGAAAAAGCTCCAGAGGTCTGGTGGGGATTTGAGCCAGGTTCCGCAATATTTTACACCAGACACTACAATCATTTAAAATGATAAATGTTGCAATCCTTAGTGTAAGAAAAGGTTGGCCGAATACAGGCCGTGGTTTCCATACCAATAAAGTCATTCTTGCCCAGATCCTTGTCCCAGACTGTGATCTCCAACGTCTTCTTGGCACAGTCTGCATGCTTGATCTGGTACTGAAACTCCTGCAACACAGCAACAATACAAAGATAAGGCCGCAAAAAAAATGTCTGTGTTTAACCCATTTATGCCTAGTGGACATCCATCCTTCTAAATTGGATCAATTTATTTCCAAAATTAGGGATGTCTAGTATATTTATTTCTATATTTAAAATATTTCTTAGCGAAATTCCTTTAAGCAAACAGCACAGACCCTGATAAGACGCCGCATCATGCGGCGTCTCATCTTGGTCTACGCTGTTTGCCAAGGCCTTTTTTCTAGACGCTAGGCAAAAATAGGTAAAAGCTACCTGACCATGCATACAAAAGTCCAAGCCGCTAACAGCAATTTTTAGAAAAATACATATTTGTAGGGACAGATCTCGAATAACAAATGGTACAGGGTGATGCTAAAAAGGGGCAGGATGGAAAGCGAGATCAAAAGTGTCATTGTCTTGTAATTTAATAAATCTATTGAATTTGTTATTCCAACACTTTAAAGTTAAGTTTTGAACTACGAACTGCCGTTTACACATAATATTATAACTTACTATCAATTGTTCTTCAAAATTGAAAAAAAAACAAAAAAAACTTGCAATCTGTTTTCCTTTAATGATGAGTTTCTTCTGTGAAAATTTGAACTGATTGCACGAAGAAGAAAAAAATGAGTAAATCATTCTTATGTTTTAGCCTACCTCATTGAATTCCGGATTTAATGTCTTCTTTTTCACAACCGTCTTGAATTTAGATTTCTTATCTTTGTCTGGTTTTAAATAGCTGAAAATGACAACAAAACAATTTAGCAAGTTTAACATTTACTTGTGTAATATATCAATTGAGTAATAACCTCCATTCCTCTATGGTTGCTTTAAAAATATACAAAAGCTTTTATTGAGATTGGATACAACATGCATCCTAGATTCTAAAAAAAATATTAAGTTTCAGTAAATTAATCAGTACATATATCTTTGAACTAAAACATTATATTAAATTAAACTAGAGCTTTGGTAGAAATGTTACAGAGACCTCTAATATGTGGATGACTGGGATAAAAACAACTGCACTGTGGTGTAATAACTGGATGGTGTTATAACAACTGGAGAGTGGTGTAACAACTGAACTGTGGTATAACAACTGGATGGTGGTGTAACAACTGGATGGTGTTGAAAAAAAAGGACTGTGGTGTAACAACTGGACTGTGGTGTATTAACTGAACTGTGGTGTAACCGCTTAACAGTGGTGTAACAACTGCAAGTTGGTGTAACAACTGGAATGTGGTTCAACAACTGGACTGTGGTGTAATAAATGGATGGTGTTGTAACAACTGGACTGTGGTGTAATAACTTGATGGTGGTTTAACAACTGGACTGTGGTGTAATAACTGGATTGTGTTGTTACAACTGGACTGTGGTGTGATAACTGGATAGTGGTGCAATAACTGGACTGTGGTTTAACAACTGAACTGTGATGTAACAATTGGATGTTGGTGCAATAACTGAATGGTGGTGTAACAATTGGACTGTGGTGTTACAACTTTACTGTGGTGTAATAACTAAACTGTGGTGTAATAACTGGATGGTATTGTAATAACTGGAATGTGGTGTAACAACTGAACTTTGGTGAAAGAACTAGATAGTGTTGTTACAATTGAACTGCAGTGTAACAACTGGACTGTGGTGTAACAACTGGACTGTGGTGTAAAACTGGACTGTGATGGAACAACTAGACTGTGATGGAACAACTGGACTGTGGTGTAATAAATGGATGGTGTTGTAACAACTGGACTGTGTTGTAATGACTGGACTGTGGTGTAACAACTGGACTGTGGTGTAACAACTGGGCTGTGGTGTAACAATTGGACTGTGGTGTAACAATTGGACTGTGGTGTAACAATTGGACTGTGGTGTTACAATTGGACTGTGGTGTAACAAATGGACTGTGGTGTAACAATTGGACTGTGTTGTAACAATTGGACTGTGGTGTAACAAATGGACTGTGGTGTAACAACTGGACTGTGGTGTAACAATTGGACTGTGGTGTAACAAATGGACTGTGGTGTAACAATTGGAATGTGGTGTAACAACTGGACTGTGGTGTAACAACTGGACTGTGGTGTAACAACTGGACTGTGGTGGAACAACTGAACTGTGTTGTAACAATTTTGGACTGTGGTGTAACAACTGAACTGTGGTGTAACAACTGGACTGTGGTGTAACAATTGGACTGTGGTGTAACAGCTGGACTATGGTGTAACAACTGGACTGTGGTGTTATAACTGGACTGTGGTGTAACAACTGAGTAATAAATGGATGGTGTTGTAACAACTGGACTGTGTTGTAATGAATAGATGGTGGTGTAACAACTGGACTGTGGTGTAATAACTTGACTTTGGTGCAACAACTGGACTGTGGTGTAATAACTCGACTGTAGTGTAACAACTGGGCTGTGGTGTAACAACTTGACTGTGGTGTAATAACTGGACTGTGGTGTGACAAGTGGACTGTGGTGTAACAACTGGACTGTGGTGTAATAACTGGACAATGGTGTAATAACTGGAATGTGGTGTAACAACTGGACTATGGTGTAACAACTGCAATTTGGTGTAATAAATGGATGGTGTTGTAACAACTGGACTGTGTTGTTATAACTGGAATGTGATGTAACAACTGGACTGTGGTGTAATAACTGGATGGTGTTGTAATAACTGGACTGTGGTGTAACAACTTGACTGTGGTGTAATAACTGGACTGTATTGTAAAAACTTGACTGTGGTGTAATAACTGGATGGTGTTGTTACATCTGGACAGTGGTTTTAATACATTTTGACAAAGGGATCCGAGTATCCATTTGAATCCATGGCAGCCAGGCCAGCACATCGAATGATGCCCACTATGAGAGACTGCAGAGACAGCAGCACCTTGCCTCGGTCATTGGTCAACAAGTCATCCTCTTCATCAACCTGTCATGTAATAAAAAACATTGTCACAAAATCACTTTTAAAGCAAGCCAGTGATAAATACAGATTATATTTGAGCCTCGCTCTGTGAAAAGGATGTTTAATGCATGTGTGTAAATGTTGTCCCTGTTTAGCCTCTGCAGTCCGCACAGGCTAATCAGGAATGACACTTTTCGCCTTAACTGAATTTTAATCAAGAAGAGCCTTCCTTTAAACGAAAAATACAATAAAAGCGTAAAGTGTTGTCCCTGATTAGCCTGTGTGGACTGCACAGGCTAATCTGGGATGACACTTTATGCTCCAGCTTTTAACCCCCTTTTCAAAGAGCAATGCTCATTTCAAAGATAATGCTGTTAAGATAGATTGGACCATAATAGGACACTTAATACAGATGTTCCTGTTGTTATATTTGATGGACATCTGTTCATGTCTTGATTGGAATTTAAACACTTAGACAAGTTAAAATGGATTCAAAGATTGCAGTTGTAAGAAATTGGACCCACGGATGAAAAAGATTAAAAAATCAATGCCCAACCAGATCAAGAGCAATTTATCAAGGGACAGATTATAAGAGAACCGATCAGAAGTCTCAGTTTTGCCTTTATAATATATCAGAAACTAGAAACTGTTTATATTTTTATTGTATACATAAAGGTTATGATTTGAAAATGGCATTTGTGCTAAATATTGCTGTATCAAAAAGTTTAGTTTTATACTCAAAACTTGTGAACTGCTCATGTACTCACATGACTTCTAGGCTCTAGATGCATATTAAAATGCTTCATGTGGCTATTCAGGAATCTTTGTAACTCCACCTTTGTTTCTCCTATGAAGTCATAGCCAAATGCATCTTCATCCAACACGGATAATCTATATTGAAGATAAAACATACTCTATATGTGAGAAAAATGACAATCTATTATTATGATAGCATATATGTGAGATTACACACTGATAATATACGTAAATGTGAGATTAATGAAGGAAATTCTATGTCAACTAGAGCTTTGTCACAGACGTGACGAATACCCCCACATGCCGCATTGACACAGATTTTTTTGGCATGTTGTCTTCACAAAAAACAGCGGACGCCATGATCAATGTTTAAAACGCACAAAGTGACCCCTTGACCTAGTTTTTGACCCGGCATGGCCTACGTTCCAACTTGACCTACACATCATCTAGATACAACTTCTGACCAAGTGTGTTGAAGATCCGATGAAAACTACTTGAATTAGAGAGCGGACACCATGCTGAATGTGTAAAACGTACTACCAGTAAGTGACCCCGTGACCTAGTTTTGTTTTTGGCCCGGCATGGCCCATGTTGGAGCTTTGCCTAGAGATCATCTTGATACAACTTCTGACCAAGTTTGGTGAAGATCGGAAGTAAACTACTTCAATTAGAGAGCGGACACCATGCTCAATGTTTAAAACACACTAAGTGACCCTGTGACCTAGTTTATGACCCGGCAAGGCCCATGTTCGAACTTGGCCTTAAGATCATCTAGATAAAACTTCTGACCAAGTTTGGTGAAGATCGGAAGTAAACTACTTCAATTAGAGAGCAGACACCATGCTCAATGTTTAAAACACACTAAGTGACCCCGTGACCTAGTTTATGACCCGGCAAGGCCCATGTTCGAACTTGGCCTTAAGATCATCTAGATAAAACTTCTGACCAAGTTTGGTGAAGATCGGATGAAAACTACTTGAATTAGAGAGCGGACACCATGCTGAATGTTAAAAACCGCACTAAGTGACCCCGTGACCTAGTTTTTGGCCCGGCATGGCCCATGTTCGAACATGGCCTAGAGATCATCTATATAAAACTTCTGACTAAGTTTGGTGAAGATTGGAAGTAAAC
>VMBQ01000799.1:204862-242572 GCA_007657795.1 Dreissena rostriformis
AGCTAAACTTCCTGTTTAAAAAAATGTCAAAGATCCTTAGATTTTATGATTACATATTAATAATATTGAAGCCTATTGAATGATTTAAGTATGGATTAAGAATCCATAAAGCCATTTGTTCATCATTATGTTATACAATTACATCAAATAGTTTACATTAACAAGTAAGTATATATATAACTTAAAGATATGGCATTCATGAAGCTCTGTGGCATCTAAACAAACCTGAGGGTTTTCTTGAGCATGTCATCAGCTGATATCCCATGGTATATAAGAGTCTCATTCCACTGGGGATTCAGGGTTTTGTGAATGGTTTTGGTCCTTAGTTTTGTAGACTGGAAAATGTAAGCAGAAATAATTGCATTAATCCAGATTTGTATTTCAGTTTGGGAAAAAAGAAGGTGTAAATGAAAAAAGTATGGTATTTTTATCATAAATTTTTCCCTATCCTACCAAATGATGATATGACTTTTATAAAAGCAAATTTTTATATAGCTGTGTGTTTCTAAACAAAGCAAATATGAAATAAAGTGTTTAAATTATGATAATTGCACTCGTGGCAACAGATTTCATTTAATAAAATTATATACACAAACACTTTTTTTCAAATAAACATACACAGGAGTTAAGACTGAACATTCATTCATTCAATGCAGAACTGCAAAAATCTCATATGGATATAAGTGTTTGATATCTATTTCCATACATGGATAAAAAGTGTTTGATACACATGTATGTATTTCCATACATGGATCTAAGTGTTTGATATGTATGTCCATACACGGATCAAAAAGTGTTTGATATGCATTTCCCTACATGGATAGAAGTGTTTGATATGTATTTACATACATGAATCAAAAGTGTTTGATATGTATTTTCTATACATGGATCTAAGTATTTGATTTCCATTTCCATACATTGATCTAAGTGTTTGATATGTATTTCCATACATGGATCTAATTAAGTGTTTGATATGTATTTCCATACATGGATCTAAGTGTTTGATATGCATTTCCATACATGAATCTAAGTGTTTGATATGTATTTCCAAACATGGATCTATGTGTTTGATATGCATTTCCATACATGAATCTAATTAAGTGTTTGATATGTATTTCCAAACATGGATCTATGTGTTTGATATGCATTTCCATACATGGATCTAAGTGTTTGATATGTATTTCCATAAATTGATCTAAGTATTTGATATGTATTTCCATACATGGATCTAAGTGTTTGATATCCATTTCCATACATTGATATAAAGGTTTGATATGTATTTCCATACATGGATCTCAATGTTTGATATGTATTTCCATCAATACCTTCGAGACCCCTGGTAGAAGATGCAGCTTCACGTAGGGGTCAGAGAGGCCATTGGAATCCATCGCTTTCAACGACTGAAATATTCATCGGCATGTTCGACTGTAAACTTACAGTAGCTGATTTTTACAATTAAAAAACAAACTTAAGAAATTAAATTTGCAATTGTAACAAAAAAAACAACATGGCAAAGCATTAATATTTCTATCTGGATTTTACATTCAATCATATTTACCCATAACCAACAAATGTGGTTAAAACACAAAGGCCAGTATTCACCAACCAAATCTTATTCTTAGGTCTAAGAATAAACAATATTCATAAAACTGTAATATTTAAATATTCTTTCTTGGTGAGTCAGTTTGATTTTGGCTGCGAGGATGCAGAAGTGAAAATCACTGTAAATATCAGCAATGTTTCCCTATTTTCAGTCATAGGGGGCTGTGAGAAGTAGAATTTCATCTTATTGCATTATCAGCCTCGTTGTTTGGCATTTGGTTCCTTGTCATAAATAAAGGATCACATTGTATAATACGTCTATTTGACATTTTACACCTCAAATTACATGATTCTTCATAAACAAATGTGTGCTTCTGACATAAGCATCATTGATAGCGGGCATGTATTCAAACTCTGAAGTAAGATTACTTGGGTCTAAGTCTATTCTTTACACCTAAGTCCGAGATAGGGTTGGTGAATACGGGCCCTGGGTTGACTGAATGAAGACTTTTAAACTGTGTAAAGCGCACAGTAATAGTATGAACAGTTGTTCACTTTAGAAATGCAGATATATTTGTAAATTGTATAGAAGACGTTACGCACCATGGCCTTGTGAATCTGAATATTAAGTTGCTGGTTTCCACTGTCATACTGCATGGAGAACTCGAGCATTCCTAAGCCTCCTAAAATAAGTCATCATCATCATCATCATCGTCATTATCATCATCATCGTCATCGCCATCACCATCATCATCGTCATCATCATAGTATTAATTACATCCAGAATATTAGGTTATGGTAGAATACAGATAAGTTACATGTACAGATAACTTACGGATATGTTAATTTAGCAAGGTTAATATAATACTGCAAATGACAGCAATACTAAAATAAAGCTATGTTTACATGACGGGGTTTGTTTAGACAGCGCCTGCTGAATTATGGGATAAAATGTAATGTTATTATCATTTTAAATGATTATTTCCTTTTTTTCACATTTTTTTTTTTTTAACAAGTTGACTTTAAAGCAGGGTTCTATAATGGTTAAGAAAGAACAAAAAAAGCATTATAATATTGCATTATTTTCAATATTTGTTGTTCAATACTTTATTCAGAAGTACTCCTATTCAGGGTTCTTTAATGCCAAACAAATATTCTTTTCATTCAAAACTTACAAAAAGGTATGAACAGCATAAGAAATGACTTCATAATAATATACAAAAATAAACCGCATAATATAAGCCCTGACAAACAAAGACACATAAATCAGCATGAGAAAATTATAGTCATCAAGCTTTACAAACAATTCAGAGCAATTGACAATGTGAGAAAATACGAGTCTACAAACCAGCATCAACATCTGGCGAGGAAGGCGGACTTTCCTCGTCTACCTCTGCGTGTGACACTTTGTCGAGGCTGTCGTCTTTACGCCCAACCACACCCGCTGTGACCCTGGGTGGGGCCTCGTGGGGTCGGGCTGACATCAGGGGATGAGGATGGTGCCCACCACTGTGCTGACTGAGTCCTGCGTTACCAAAAAAAAATAAAAATATATTTGTTATTGCAAGTACAAAAAAGATTAGTTAAATTTTAAGAGAAACCCTATAAATTGTATATTTAGGAACTATTAACCAAGTACTATGGAAATAGTTTTTATTTAGTTTAATATCTTAGATCATAATAAAAAATTATTAACTTTAAGTTATTCATACTGCTCCCAGAAAAAAGTATATACTGGTATCTAAATCATATACATATGATGATAAACATACGTTTACATATAGAAATATTGGTAAAACAAGGCATTTACAGTTAATTTGGAAGCAATGCAGGAGCGCCATAAAGGTCAAAACCTCTTTTCAATAAAACTTGAACATTACCTTTATAAATAACCCTTTCATCTGTACATGTGTTGCATAGCTAAATCTTATGTCCATTTTGCAAGGCAGTAATATGTATTTGTTTTTTAAAACATTCATCAGCTGTTTTACTTATGGCAAAAAATGGTTGCCCATAAGTTATTGTAGTATTTTAGTGTTATTGTATTTCATGTTATTGTTAACTTGACTTTTGACCTATGGTGCAGATAAAAATGTACATGCATAATCCTCTCATTGCCGTGTATAAGAGCATGCACAGACTAATCAGGGACAACACTTTCCGCCTAAACTAGATTTTTGCTAAGAAGAGACTTAATGCGAAAAATATCATAAAAGAGGAAAGTGTTGACCCTGATTAGCCGTCGCGGACTGCACAATCTAATGTGGGACGACACTTTACACACATGCATTAAACCCCTTTTTCACAGAGCGAGGCTCATATCTATATACCAAGTTTCATCAAGTATCTTCAGTACTTTTTGTGTTGACACATGATCCAGTTTTGCGAACGGATGGAAAGAGGTTTGGACGGATGTAAAGAGGTTTGGACAGACGGACAGAGGGAAAACCTCCAGGGAAATGTTGAGAGGGAACAAAAATATAACAAATAAATACCGGTCATTATTTTCCTTAAATACTGTAGATAAACCTTACTCATGCTAGAATAGAATATCTAGGAGAATGAATGTACTTTTTATGATAAACTCACCATTTGATGGCTTGAGGAAAAGAATATTTGTTGAAAAACAATACAAATGAGCCTTAAGCTCTGTAAAAAGGGGGTTAAATGCATGTGCATAGTGTCTTCCCAGTCCGCACAGGCTAATTAGGTTCAAGACACTTTCAGCCTTTACTGGATTTTTGTCAAGAATAGTCTTCCTTTAAAAAAAAACGGAAAGTGTCGTCCCTGATTATAATAATGATGATAATTTGGGACAACACTTTATGCACATGCCTTAAACCCCCTTTCCATAGACCTAGGCTCAAATATTTTTTTAATTCTCTCTCCCCAGGCATGTTATTTTGACAACAAAGCTGATATCAATCTGAGATAAACTTGAAATAGAGAACATAAAAATGCCATGAATTTTATCGTTTATTCTGCATCCACAACAGTCATACTCTTACAAAACAGTAAACTTTCAAAGGACAACATATACCTGCAACTACAGTATCAGACTTGCTACAAAACATACATATACATGTATGATATAAAACTATTGTTGACAAAAGTCTACTAGTAGGCCATAATATTACTATTAAAAGGCATAAATAACAGATGTTTAAGAATAAAATGCTTTAAACTAGGGATGGCCACCAATATTCAAATCTTCCAATATTCGAATAATAAAAGTATTTTATTATTTTTTGCAATTCCAATGCCTGTTGTTCCTTTATGTGTTGTTTTATAGATGATCGTATTAAGTACATCGATTGCAAATACTAGTCTGTAATTACCAATACTCCATGACTTATAGAGAGTCAAAATTGACATTTTACTCTACTGTTTACGTTTTTGACAGGTGGCTGTATCCCTGACCCCTGTGGTAGGCAGAAAGGTTTTTCACACCAAATGAAGTCTCTTAAAAATTCTCATTAGTCCTTTTAAAATAGCATGATGAATTACAAAGTAACAGTCAGGACAAGCTGATTTATGACCATATTTGATGTGTGATCTTGACCTTCGATGTAGCTAGAGGAGTGTTTCATTTGACAGATTGTCTTATTGTGGATTGCATTTGTGCCAAGTTATTTAAAATACAGCAATGTATGGCAATGTTACGGCTGAGACGGGAATGTTCATGTAGATATATGGCCAAATTGATCTTTGACCTATAAGTCTGATCTTGACCTTTGAGGTAGTAAGCCATGTGTTAACCCTTTGAGTGCTGGAACCGGATTTTGAAGGTTTTTGCAAACAGTTTGGATCCAGATGAGACGCCACAGAACGTGGCGTCTCATCAGGATCCAAACTGTTTGCTATTCTGATAGTATTCTTTGAAAAAAAATCGAAGAAAATGCTGATTTTAGAAATTTAGCAGACAACATTTTAGCAGACGACAAATTTCCCAGCATGCAAAGGGTTAAACGCAACACGTTGTCTTATGATGGTTTTCATTTATTTCAAAATCCATAAATACATGGCAAATTTAAGGCTCAGCCAGGAAATTTCCCACAGACGTACAGATGGTCTGGCTACTGCTTTATGCTGCCTTCTTGAAATGGGGGCATAATAAAATTGTACATGCTTTCCCCAATGAAAACCATCATACTGATACATTTAACAAGGTGTGTTTCAATTGTTTATTCAATTAAAGCAATTGAAAGAAAGGAAAACCCATGTCTATGTACTCCACAAGAGAAGTCTTCTATCACCAATTGTAGTGACTGTCAGGTGACAAAAGAACGATGCAGATTTTGCCATTAGTAGTTTGAACTCCTGTCCAGCTATTGTTTAAGGATCAATTTTGACTGTATTGAAAATCAAAAACATAACCATGTGGCTCTTTAAATACAACAATGAGTATGCAGTCCCTCTGCGTTTGTATGAAATAGTTTTACTGCTAAACATGTCGTGGTATACATTCTTGATAATTTGATAAAATAATGCAGATGAATATGATTACAATAGACACATGTGAAAGTGTCTATAGGCATGGGGTTTAAGGTGTTTTTTTATAGACATGATGTACCAACTCCATTCATGTGTTTGACTAGTTTTCTTTAGAATTGTATTCTATGTATGTTCTGCTTATATTCTGCTTGGCGTTGCTCTACCGTACCATGTGATAAGCTAGTGAAAATAAGTTCAGAATCAAAATCAATTGCACATCTGTTTTACAGACATTTAATATGGTCTTAACAATATTATATGAGGGAAGCAAGGCCTATAAGGTGTATATAAAATATTTGCATATATGTTGACAACTTCTGTAAGCATTTAAAGGAATAAAATAGTAATATTTTAATTGTCCATTTGACTAGTTTGAAAATCATAATTGCACTCTTTCCCCCTAACCTGAATCTTAAATATAATACAAGAAAAAACTGTACATGTACAAAACAAAATGTATAAGCAAACATTTTAAAGAAACAATATAAAACTTTGAATATGATAAATATAAAAACTGTTCAAAAGCAAAATAGGTGATAAAAAAACATTATTTTGAAGTTAAGAAAACATGTAAATGTTTACCTATTTACATTAATTACCAACTTGAGCTTTGTCACAGACGTGACGAATACCCCCAACATGCTGCATTGACACAGAATATTTTGCATGTTGTCTTCACAAAAAACAGCGGACACCATGCTCAATGTTTACAACGCACTAAGTGACCAGTGACCTAGTTTTTGACCCGGCAAGGCCCATGTTCGAACTTGGCCTAGACATCATCAAGATACAACTTCTGACCAAGTTTGTTGAAGATCGGATGAAAACTACTTGGATAAGAGAGCGGACACCATGCTGAATGTGTTAAACATACTAAGTGACCCCGTGACCTAGTTTTTGATCAGACATGGTCCATGCTCGAACTTGGCGTTAAGATCATCTAGATAAAACTTCTGACCAAGTTTGGTGAAGATCGAATGAAAACTACTTGAATTAGAGAGCGGACACCATGCTGAATGCGTAAAACATACTAAGTGACCCCGTGACCTAGTTTTTGATCAGACATGGTCCATGTTCGAACTTGGCGTTAAGATCATCTAGATAAAACTTCTGACCAAGTTTAGTGAAGATTGGATGAAAACTACTTGAATTAGAGAGCGGACAACATGCTGAATGTTTTAAACACACTAAGTGACCCCGTGACCTAGTTTTTGACCCGGCATGACCCATGTTCGAACTTGGCCTAGACATTATCTAGATACAACTTCTGACCAAGTTTGGTGAGTATTGGATGAAAACTACTTGAATAAGAGAGCGGACAACATGCTGAATGTTTAAAATGCAATAAGTGACCCCGTGACCTAGTTTTTGACCCGGCATGACCCATATTTGAACATGACCTAGACATCATCTAGATACAACTTCTGACCAAGTTTGGTGAAGATCAGATGAAAACAACTTGAATTAGAGAGCAAACACTTAATACGGACCGACAGACCGAAAGACAGACAGACCGACATGCTCACTCCTTTTTCCCCCCCTAAACTTCGTTTGTGGGGCTATTAATAGTAAAATTTTTAGGGAAATATATCCTTTAAAGATATTAGATAACAAATACATTAACAAATAAATTATGAAAGAACACTATCTTGACTAGATATGGCCCTGAATAATTTACATAACACTTTTATATAAATAACTTATTATGGAATAAATTTTTCATATGTAAATATAAACAATGGGGCCCTGACAGCCCTAGGCCACTCAACTGATTCTATTATACTCGGAAGTTAAATATAATATTGTTAACCAGTGACCAAATTTTTACCAGAATATGTTGAAATATGCCAATATAATTGAGGCAAATGTATGCACTAGTGTGTTCAAAAGATTTTTCATTAGTTTCATCTAGAGGCCTTGTTTTTTATCAAACATAACAACGTTTCGAACTTGGCCTACATCATTGGGTCAAAATATTCTGACCAAGTTCCATTTTAATTTGGCAATTAATAAGACTCCTACAAAATTCACAAGCCTTTTTTTCAATTTGAATAGTTTTAAAGTTTTTGGTACAACATGACCCAGTTTCAGACTATATATTATTTGAAAAGATTGTGCAATAGATTTGCATGACTTCTATAGTGTTCACTTGCATTTTCTTAAATTTGAAATTGTGACCAAGTTTACCCAGTATAGAACTCCATCAAGATATAATTAGGACAAAATGCTTAGACCAAACTGCATAAAGATTTGGCAATCCATAAGACTTCTACAATGATCACAAGCTTTTTCGTCAATTTTATCTTGTGACCAAGTTTATGACCTGACATATGCCATTTTAGAACTCCACCGAGATATTATTAGGAAAAAATGCTCGAACAAAGTTGCATGAAGATAAGGCAATTAAAGTGACCTTTTGAGAATTCACAGACTTAATTTGACCTTGTGGCCTAGTTTTTGACACCACATGACCCAGTTTAAAAATCGACAACCTAGATATCATTTAGATACATGCACTGACCAAGTTTCATGCAAAATGGGCAATAAATGAGACTTAAAGAGCGTCTACAATCTTTTTCTTCCACTTGACATTGTGGATTAGTTTTTTCGAAGAAAACAAATCCTCTTCATACAATGATATTTGTCTTTTTTATGTTATTGTCCTATTTCATATTACATAACTTATTAATAAGTTAAAGATGTTTTTCAACTTTATAATAATAGAATGAAAACCTTGCCAGAATAATGATAAACATGTAAGTTGTGTTAAGGCTTATACAAATAATACACAATTAAAATAATGAGATCAAAGCAACCAAATTATAAAATGTTGCAAAACATGAATTTTGTTTGTTGCTTTTCATTAACTAAAAGCTAGACATATACATGTATTATAGAATATATTTCAAAGAACAATTAACTGTTTCACAACAATAAAGCATAATTCCCTTGTAAAGTTAAAACACTTACAATGATAATATTAATTTTATGAAGAAACAAGTGATGTGTTTGTGAAACACTATGTCCCCTTTTGAGCGAATTTGACCCATATATTTGACCTTTGACCTTGAAGGATGACCACAACCTTGACCTTTCACCACTCAAAATGTGCAGCTCCATGAGATACACATGCATGCCAAATATCAAGTTGCTATCTTCAATATTGCAAAAGTTATGGCCAATGTTAAAGTTTGTGCAAACCAACAAACAAACCAACAAACAAACAGACAGGGCAAAAACAATATGTCCCCCAGTATAGACTGGGGGACATAAAAAATGCTCCCTATTTAGCAGATTTAAAAAAGCACAGAAATACAAATATCAAAATACATTGCAACCCCTTTACAAATATGGTAATCTTTCAATATGTAACATTCCAAAGACGTTGAAATACATGCAGGCCCATGCGAGATAACATACTGCTATAGGATAAAGAATAAAAAAATAACTCAGCTAATCCGGTATTTTGTCACTTCTAATGTTGCATGTCCATCTTTCAGTTTACAGCATTAGCAAATTTCGAATTATTATTGCAGGAGAAATTAGTGGTGTCAATTATACTTACAACCATTTTTAGCCACAATTAGTTTGTGAAAATGATTTTCGGAACTTGAGGAAACAAGAATTAGATTTTCGTGAAAATATATGTTATCTTTTCTTATCTACTATGGACCAAAATTTAATTACTAGATTTTGGTGTTGATCTTTATCTGGATTAAGGAGTTTACGAAAATATAAGTAGTTGCTGGGAGATTTTAGTCACTTCATATTATTTTTAATAAAAGCAACCACAAAAAAACACCACGAGTTCATGTACCACAATTGTTTATCGACAAAGAAAGCTGTACATGTACATGGCAACATTCATTGACACACAAACACAACCAGCCAAGAAAACAACACTAGAGCAAAGATTCTATAATTAATCCCTTCCCCACTCAGAAGCAAAGTGTAAATGGCTTTTGCAACCAGCATACAACCAGAACAGCCTGCGAGTAACTCGTATGCTGTTCAGGTTTTATGCTGTTTGCTGCTCATCAGTGCATCTAAGGGCTGAAAATGAAGCCTTTAAAACTTGAATAGTTAGAAAGGTCCTCAATTTTATTTGATTTTCTAAAGGACCACAAATGTGTCAAACTGCCTATCTGAGTGGTAAAGGGATAATTACGTGCAATGCAATTCGAGAGAAGTTCAAGAGTTAGTATTGTCTGTGGCGGGGTGTTTCTCTACGATGTTGGCCAGAGGATGAGGACGAAGGTCGACGTGGATTAGTAACTGAACCGTAACCTGGGAAACGAAACAGAAACATAAGGCTGGGTAAGAACGGTTAACATGTGATTATATAGTATAAATATGAGTATAATGGACACTGCTGTATGTGTTTGTTGATGCAGTTTGCTTGCTTACGAAAATGTTATCACAATTTGTTGCTGAATGTATGCAAACCAGGTTTAATATTTTGACATTTTAGCAATTTCAATGCGTATGTTCGATTGCTCTGTATTTTGGTTAAAATGTATCTTAAAATGTTTAGATCGTGGCATCAACAGACCAGCAAGCAGTGTTCAAATGTAAGGTAAATTAATATCTGCAGGCTAATTGGATAGGAATACATTCACTGGCAAAGTGCAAACTGTACAGAGGTTAAACTGGGAGAAAATAAAGCACTATTCTGGATTCTGGCCACATTCAGGATCATTCATAAACTATAACTGAATTTTCCAGAGTTTCTTTCCTTTTTTCTCAAAATGGAAAACTATTAGGAACCAGGAAAACCAAATATTTTTGTCATCAACTTGGTAATTAATTTTTACAAAATCCCATTCCAATTTCCACTTAAACCAGCCAACAAAGCAACTATTGATTCTGTCATTTATTCTTGGGAACACTGCAATGCCACTTGTGGCAAATTTCACAGGAAATGGATTGATTTCACAGCAAATATCCCAATAAACAATGCAGATGTCCATTGTCATAAACTGAATCAAAATCAATACAAATGATATTGATCTGTTTCCAACATGCTGCAAATAACAGATATTTAACTTGCGGCATTCAATTATGCAATCAACATCCTAACCTAACCAAGCAAAACAAGATGTGTTTGTGAAACACTATGTCCCCTTTTGAGCAATTTTGACCCATATATTTGAACTTTGACCTTGAAGGATGACCTTGACCTTTCACCACTCAAAATGTGCAGCTCCATGAGATACACATGCATGCCAAATAGGAAGTTGCTATCTTCAATATTGAAAAAGTTATGGCCAATGTTAAAGTTTGATGAAAACAAACCAACAAACAAACCAACAAACAGACAGGGCAAAAACAATATGTCCCCCAGTATAGACTGGGGGACATAAAAAGGAACAGTTTAAATGACAAACACACTAAATGACCTGAATCATGCGACAATGGGTCAATGCCATATGAATGCATGTATTCACAAAACTGTTCAATAATGTTCACAAATGATTTCCAAGTTGAATTTTACCACAAAAACACCAAAATCGATTGATATATTTAAGTTAATTGCAAGAAAAATATTTACATTTGCTTTTTTAAAGCTTTTTTTTTATTCACAATACAAACATTGACCGTTTTTTTTAATGAGACAGACTGATCTATAACAATCTTAACAATATTCAGTTGACACTAATTAAGATTTATCTTGAAGCATCAGTCCATCCATTGTAATTGTTTTTCTGTTATTTACGCAAGAAAATAGGAAATAAAATGTTTCAACATGATGAAATTTCAGAAGCTTAGCAAACAGGGATTTCCAGTCAAATCAATAAAACTCTTCTCATTTTGTAGATGGTTCCTAACCATACAAATAAGTAATTTAAAACCTAAAAATAGCATCTGATAGTGTTTTATGAAATTATTACTATACTAAATTCCAAGTTATACACAATCTGATCCGTAATCGGTCACTTCCATCCTCAGATACCATGTGGCTAAGACTGCTATAATAAGTGGGCCATGGTGGCCCTCAAACGCTCACCTGAGTTCAAGGATCACCAATTTTTAAGATATGGTGACCAAGTTGTTGACCAAACTTGACATATATTCAAATATGGCATGGATATTACCAAGATAAACATTCTGACCATCTTTCATTATGATTATGTCATAAATGTGGCTTGTAGAGTGGTAATATGGGTTTTCTAAGACAAGATCTAACTTTTGTACAAATGTGACCCAGATTCATACTTGACCTAAATATTGTCAAGACAAACATTCCGACCAAGTTTCATCAAGATTGGAAAATAAATGTGACCTCTCAAGTGTTAACTATGTGTTGCTAAGATAGCAGCTGGTTACCTAGGTTTTGGATGCACATGACCCAGGTTTGCCTAGAGATTGTCAAGATTAACATTCTGACCAAGAGTCTTTGAGATTTAGTTATAAAGGTGGCCTCAAGAGTGGTTACAATGTTTTTCTAAGATTTGACCTGGGGACTAGTTTTTGGATGCACATGTCAAAGTTTCAACCTTGGCCTAAATGTTGTCCAGATAAATATTCCGACAAAGTTTCACAAAGATTGGGTCATAAATGTGGCTACTAGAGTGGTAACAAGATTTGACCTTGTGACCTAGTTTTTGGTTGCACTTAACCCAGAATCGAACAAGCCCTTAAATTGTAATGACAAACATTACCACAATCATTGCACAACAGAAGAAGGAAGATGCATGCTGCTGGATGCCAGAAATAGACCGACCACAATAGCTCAACATGAGCACTTCCTGTAAAGGTGAGCTAAAAAGGGTAAAACCTTTACAATTATGAACAAAAATGTCATAATTTAATTCCTTGAGAAATGTGTAAGAAGTTTGCTTCAGAACTATACAACACTAACTGCTCGACAGATAATAAATTAGATTGCAAACTTCATTTGCAGAAATTACCAAAGATTACATTCAATAAGAAACAAAAGGAATATCCTGAAACAAACAGATATTTATTAAAGTTTTTGTAGGCACAAAAATCACTGCAGAAAGAGACAGATCCAATATAGTGAAGCATTGCCCAACCACCTTATATTGTTACATAAGAGAGAAGTAGAGACCATTGCACAAAAAGCTAAGAAGGACTATCACCAGAGAATCTATGCAAGCATAGCTGTCACCCGAAAGACAAATTACTCTAAACACCACAAACCCAAAAAGATGCACTGCAAGGTATAGTAGCAGCTACTCGTACAAGCACTTACCACCGAGACTGTCATTATCTTCCTCTGGGGCTTCATCGCGCGAGCTCTCAGTGGCGCTGTGATGGCTGTGACCGTAGCGGTCCCGGCTGTATCGGTCGCTGCTACCATAGCGATCTCCAACATGGCGGTCACTGCCAGCACTGCTCTTGCTGTCCTTGCTGTCCCTGCTGTCGCGGATGCCCCCAGTGTTGTAGAAATGGCCGCTCTGACTGCTCGTCACGCTGATGGCATCGCTTTCAGCTCCTGGAGAAACAAGGTCAATTATTTTAAAACTATTTATTTGAGCTCGATTGCATTAAAAGCCTTAGGCCTATTGAGACACTCCTGTGTTGGTTTCCTTGGTAGAACCAGTACTGTTTGACTTTTGATTATTTTTTCAGAGTTGGGATCCAACCTGTGACCTCCTGATAGCTAGGTGGACATCAACTCTTCTGTGCCATTGCAGCCTCAAGGCAACAATTTGCTTTCTTAGTATTTCTAGGGTCTATCTGATTCTTAAACACATTTGATTGAGATAAGCATGCGCTATCCTAAGGTGGCCAATGATGATGCTTAATTACGTATATTCCATCTTGGCCTTTTAAACTGTGAATATGGTTCTTAACACATTAGAAGCAGAAGGCAATAATCAATTTTGATAATCATGATACAAGCTATGGCTCATATTCCCTATGATGCTAAGGGTAAACATATTACTACATTTCTAATTCATAAAGTAATGACATGTTATAACAGACTGATGCATCCTTTATCCTTCATGCATTTGAATGTTTAAGTTTGTAAGATGGCTTTAAAGTTTAGCTTTAAGTCTTTATTTAAACAAAACCATTGGAAAAGAAAGACTGGAAATCACATTGTAAAGTGAATCCTTTTTTATTGAAACTAACTTTGTTAACATCTCTCCAAGGAGCTTTGTGAATAGCATTGAGCATCAGCCATCGCTCTGTGGAAAGAAAGGGGGTTTAATGCATGTGCTTAAAGTATCTTCCCAGATTAGCCTGTGAAGTCCGCACAGGCTACTCAGGGACGACACTTTCCGCCTAAACTGAATTTTCGTCAAGAAGAGTCTTCCTTTAAACGAAAAATACCATTAAAGCGGAAAGTGTCGTCCCTGATTAGCCTGTGTGGACTGCACAGGCTAATCTGGGATGACACTTAACGCACATGCATTAAACCCCCTTTTCACAGAGCGAGGCTCCATTAGTATCTCCCCTGAGTCGATTCACATCCACCTCAATCACCCAACTCTGGCAGCCATTACGTATGTTTGCTTCTGATATTTGTTATGCTTATTTACTTTGTGAATTCACGATGCATTTGCAATCCAAGCACACACAAGCAGAACCAACCTGAACCTTTCTGACCCTTCTTCTTTCCAATGCTGACATCATCATCAGAACTGCTCTCTGATTCATGGCCACTCATGCTCTCTCCATAACTAGTACCTGGGTTGGTTAATAACTCATTATAATTAGTTTTTGATAAATTGCGCAATCATTTATATTAATGTGTACAGATTTGTTGAATACCAAAAGAAGCAAAAGATGTCATACGTTTTCATGAATATGCAAGCTTTTGACATGCTGAAACCTGGAGGATCATGGGGTTAGGTCTTAACAAATAAAACTGAAGTTATGTTATTATTTGTTAAAACAGATAAAAAATGTCATTTTAAACATCAAAACAATTTACACAACGATGTTAATAATTTCAAGAACAATTTTCTATCAACATCATGTTATTTATGAAACAGTTAGATATTTATAGAACTATATTATCAATCAAATAATTTAATTAATACCCAACCCTGCAGTACCTTGGCTCCCTCGACCCTTACTCCAGTTGTTGTATGTGTGCACAGCAGTCCCGCTGGGACCCTTCTGGGAGCCCCTATACTCCTGTTTCCCCTTCACACTTCCTGCGTGTTTACCCACTTCTGACTTCTTTTCCGGGATCACATACTTTGGCAGGCCTTTAAAAAACCAAGCGCCAGATCTCTTCCATACCTGGCAACAAACAGATCAAATAATGTGCCGACTCTTACTGATAGACTTAACCTGCCATTCCCCACATTTGCCAATCGCTACAAAATAGCACATGGTTCCGCATAAAATATACAAAATGGGAGAAATTTGACATTGTAAGGACAATCCGCTGAAACAAAATGTTCAGGCGGAAAAAGAGCCTAAAATGCTATTTGGGTCATGAAATTACCTTTGGTTAATAAAAAACTGAAATGCTTTTTGGTTCATGAAAGTACATTTGGGAAAACCCTTACATGCTTTTTGGTAATACAATAACCTTTCAGCAAAACCCTGACATACTTCTTTGGGGTCATGAAATTACCTTTGGGGAAAACCCTGACATGCTTTTTGGAGTTTGGGAAAAACCCTGACATGCTTTTTGGAGTCATTAAATTACCTTTCAGAAAAACCCTGACATGCTTTTTGGGGTCATGAAATTATCTTTGGGAAAAACCCTGACATGCTATGCAGTCATGAAATTACCATTGGGAAATACATGAGTATTGTTCCATGGATAAGTGTTGTTGCTTTCGGATTTCAACAATGTTTAGAAAAATAAAAAAAGTTCAAAATGTATCCATAAATGTGTTAATAGTAATGGTTTTAATAATTGCAAGATGATTTAATAAAAATATAACGCCAATAAAAGCCTTGTAACATGATGATAATAAATAAATGATGGCACTCACTTATAACACTTTACCAAAGAGTTGGGTTATTACCCAGTTGATTGAGATAATTCCAGTTAAAACTGGTCAATAATTGACAGTGGTCATTTGAGGTTTATTCACTCAAAATTCAATAAAATACCAGGTCTGGAGTCAAGCCTGGCTTTAACTAGGTAATAACAATGTCAGAGAAAAACAATGGTCTATGAAAATAATCTAATATGATCGATTAAAAGGCAGGGATTCTGATTCCTATTAGATTCACAGACATTAACTGGTTTAACAGTTTATGTTTACATTAAGATGGTATCAGACTAATGGAATAAGGTGATATAGGGTTATATCGACTTTATTTTTAACTCTATCTCTCTGAATACTGACTAATATTGTTGAACGCATAGAAACAATAGAAAACCAGAATAGCTCATGAAAAAAACAAGTGTGTTGACCTTGTACCGATACAGGTGTTATATACAAACAACATGGCAATAATGCTATATGTATATAGTGTGTTTATGAAAACAGGAATGTTGTTGTTGTTTTTTTCAGAAAAATCTAACATCACAAACAATGAAAATATCTTAAATTAAAGTAAATTGATCAGTACATGTATTCAGAATGCATGCTGTTAAGCATTGATTACCCGGTATGCATTTGAACACATACATGTAATATACAGTATACTTAATTCAAACTTTTTTCATTGTGTATTTTTAGATTCCTTGCACACCTGGTCTGACACGGATTCACTGATGTCAACAAATACGTGTATATCTTAGTACCTACATGTATCAATAGTATCATTAACAGACTTTTGAGAAAAGTATATTTCTCCAAAACCCTTAACAGTAACAAATGAACACACTAGGCTATTTCCAAAAACAACCATCAGTCAAGATCTAAGTATCTCTGTTCTTGGATTAAAGTGATAAATTGCAAGTAAAAGAGTTATTTGTGTTTATAAAAACATACAATAACAAGTATACATGTACTTAATTCCTGTACACAATAACTTTATGCTATAGTCTGGTTGAGTCGTGGGTAATTTTCATAAAGTTGTTACATCACACATATTTTATAAATATATGACCATGAATCATTATGAAAATAATTATTAACCTTTCTTCTTTAAGATTTGTTCCTTTTTTTCAAATGTTTATCATCTTTAAACATCAAAATAATCGACTGTGTTGATAGTGTCAAACTACCATCATGAAAATAAGCTTCCGGTGGATTCGTGGGTTCTGATTGGCTGCCAGAATTTCAAGATTTGCATACTATAAATAGCCTTTAAAATGACCTTGCAGGAAAGGTTAATTTCTTGTGAAAAAATGTCAACAGACGATGTAGCATGGTAAATACTCCTAAATAATCAATTTTGTGTTACTTTGAAACACTATATGAACAATACATAAATGAGAGAATATTTCATAAGACTCAACCAGTAACAACCATACTTCAACTGCTCAAATTTTCAGTTTAAGAGTTGGTGAAAATATTTCAAATTTTACCATGCTGTATTTGTGATATGAATATAATTATTATACATGTAATGATATTTTAGAAGGTCACCAAGCTATTTAGAGAAATATGATAGTTAAGTAAATTAAGTTAAAAGGTAATTAAGGATCATTACATGAACTAAAAGCAATATTTGGCAGGCATCTTTAATTAATTTTTAAATCCCACACCAGTTGTATTCTTTCCAATCAAATATTTCCCTTAAATGACAGTGAAAGTTCATTAATATTTGGTATTGTATAAGTAAACATATGTTTATGTGGTGGGCTACAACAGCCTATAACTATTATCCACATTCTCATAACTGACTTTGAAGTTTGGACACACATATTTATCTTGTTTGAATTTGTCCTTATTTTCAATAATTACTTTAATGTTTATAGAAGCCAATGAAACTATTAAAAAGTATTATATACCCTACAAATAAAACATATGAAAATTATTTTTGTTTTTGTTTTCTTACAGGAGATCATGTTGGAATACATGTACATGAATATCTTGTTTACCAAACAGAATGGCATGACAAGAATAAATAAATAACTTTTTTATTACGCTGTAAAAGGTCTTCAAAAACACTATGTCTTATTGATAGTAGAATATGATGAGAACAAAATAAAATGCATGTGATTATGACTATTAGTGCCTTAGACACACGGGATGGCAAGTTTCAATTAAGTCTGCCGCTGTCTGTTTACCCCCTAAATTGATATGCATAGCCAATATTCTGCATAGCCAATATTCTGAATTTCTCTGAGTCTCATTTCCCCGCTGTCTGATAAATGGTTCCAAAGTATAAGCCAGACAAACTCCTATTCTTGCAGATAACTGACTGGCATAATTCTTTGCAGAACTTTTCCATTTTGTGTTGAATTTTGTTTGTCGCATGTCCGTTAAGTATATAATAAAACTATGAATTCCAAAATATGGTCTCCTTCCCACACAAGCCCTGAAGTAGATGATTGATTTAGTCATGCCCAACACAATGTTTTATCAATACAAACGAGAACTTGACAGTGTTGTCACAACGATGTGTGAATGGCTTGTGTGTTTACTCACCTCCCTGTTTTCACTGCAGATCTTACACAGCCACAAGGGTTGTCGGTTGCAGTTCAGCGTGTCCACACCACACTTCGTACAAACAGCCTGAATAACATATATAGAAATATCTCTAGAAATGTTAAACTTATCTGTTTATTATCTGTCATAACATGTGATACTTGCTATTTTTTCTTTGCTGTTAAAATACCGAAATCACCCAATAAACAACGCAAAAAAGTAGTCCTTATCATGAGTACTGAATTATTTGATTAGTAAAATAAAGTTCTTATTTCAATAAAAAAAATAAAATCTGATCATGTTAGCAAATCAAAAATCATGTTTTAGATTTGTGTTTTAATATATATATTGGGCCAATAAACAACACTTTGTTCCTATGAACCAAGTCATGCGAAAATGGGCCTTAAACCATATGTACCCAGAATAGCCTCAGTCTGTCAGGAGCTACCCTGTCTGCTAATGAGACCACAAAAATTTGTGTGACAATATAACGGACAGAGTTGCTCCAGACCAGACTGCGCCACTGGCTGGTCTGGAGCTATGCTGGCTGCATATGGCATAAGACCCATTTTCGCATGACGCGGGTCATATAATGCAAGCCTATTTCACCACAAATGGGCTATTGCTGACTTGGTAAATTCCTACACATCTAAACTAAAAATTGTGGATCTTCTGCTGACAATTAAAAATAATAATTAAACAATCATTTTCAATTTATGCAATAATTTATGTATTTTGTAAAAGAAATAAAATATTGAGCAAGAAACTTTTGAATCTACAATACTGTATCAGATAATGAAAGGATAGTTTAACGCTCAACCTTTGAAATAAAGCCATACTTTTCAGAAGGTGTTTATCTCATGTGAATGAATCACGCATACAAATGCTGACATTTTCCACCCAATAACTCATGTCCATAAATTAACACCAAGTGCAAACTGACATGTAAAAGAAGCTACACGTCAATACAAATGTACATGTAAATGATATAGGATATGGAGAAAAATGGCAATCACCTGTTATAGAAATGGAACAGGATTGCCCACCTAACAAATTACTTGGTACATTGTAAATAGGGATGAGCTCATTCAGAGGAATCAAAGCACTTGTCAAGGCCATAGTTACAGTTCATCTGACCACAGTCAATCCTCAATGGGAAACATTGACACACACTAGCTGACTAAGTATCACACAAGTCACATCTGACCCCTCTCAACCCTGGACAAGCACGAGTTTAGGAAAACCCACTAATCACCACGGTACAAACAACAGTGGTCCATTTTATCAACTAATGATAGCTTACTTTAAATCATTGATGATTGATGCTTTTGAAAGGATTATAAATGGGTCAGCTTTATTTGTACCAGCAGATTTGTGGGGTTTTCCAAAGGGCTTTTTTGGGGGGGATATATATATATTGGAAACATTGACACACACTAGCTGACTATGTACCACATAAGTGATCTAAATGCATGTGTTTATAGTCTGATTACTATATACATATTCAACCGACTTTGACAATTTGCACCCTGATCACTGGGATATAAGTCGTCCGATTACATTCGGCGCAGTTTGCAGCAACGGAGCATTGGCCTTTATCCCTCACAGGTACCCATTTATACACCTGGGTAGAGAGGAGCAGATGTGGGATAAATTTCTTGCTCAAGGAAATTTCAGTGGTCAGGGCGGGATTCGAACCCGGGACCTCTCGATCCCTGCGCCAGCGTCCTACCATTAGACCACCGCTCCCTATAAATAATCTTGATTCAATGCAAACAATGCTTAATAACTTCATACAAGGGTGTGATTTTGTGAGCAAATCAGAAGACAAGAATACCCAACCACAATAGTGGGTTCGCCAAAACTCTTTACTTTTAAATACATCCAGTGAAGTCAATAATAATTTGTAAAGTTATCTTGGTATTCAAAAATAGGAAGCTCAAAGAAGAAATTTCAATCCTGCTTTCTAAAGATTTTAATAACTGTTCATGCAAGTAACAGTAGTGCATTCAGGCAGTTCTGAGTATGATCTCTTTGGATGTGAATTTAAATGAACTTTCTCTAAATACACCAAGGACTGACTGTTCCCAGATCTAAACTCAAATGTGTCTCAACAAGCCACAGGCCTTTGACATCATCAACCTTACATAAATAGATTGATTCAAACTATCAATCCATCCCACACAAAAAAAAACGATGAGCATTTTAGCTGCTTACATATTGAACCTCAACCAGGCTGTTCAAATATCAGCTTCGACATCAAAAGACATTTGTAACCAGAGATATAAAGGAAAATCTATGTAAAGCATTCCTATGTGAATTCGCACTGTAACAGATCCACTGTCAGTTTTAGAGAATATTGATTACAAATAGTATCTAGAACAGTAAAAAAATATGGTTACAATTTGGTTGTGTCTTTCCACACGCTATTTCTAGCGAATTCCTAACTACATATGTTTGATTCTACATAACCTTTACCAGTATATTGTCATAAAAGGAACACCATTTCCCTTCAACTTCTAAGACACAGTAATAATTCAGAACTTTTAATCAATAAATGTAGCAGATGTTTTTATTTTTTTTAAGTATTGGCACAATCACAACTTTACAAATAAGTGTTTAGCTCAATTGAACAACAAATTGTTCTTTAAATTTTTCATTTTATCCAGAGCAGAAATTTCATTGATATTATCAATTTAAGCTTTATGTATTCTTTTCCAAAAGACAAGAATTTCACAGTAAAATATTCAAGTTGCACTGTACCATTAGTTTAGACAGAATATATTTATTGATCTTCAACATTTTTAAAGTTATCTTGTACCGAAGGTACTAAAAAGGAATTTACACCTTCAAATTTTGTTGTTCACAAATTAATTTCAGCTGAATGTCAGCACAACTTTTTGCCATATTATGTACATGTAACCGCCAAGGAAAACAACAAAATAGTGTATGTTTAAAACTGTTATGACCAGGGTCATGCGAAAATTAGTTTTATGTAATATTAGTCCAGCGTAGCTCAATCAGACAAGCCTGCGATTCCACATGGGCAAATTAGACCAGCCACATGTACCATGGGAAAAAATGGCATAAGACCCATTTTTACATCATGCGGGTCATACATAATTGACAAGAGCATCAGCTGTTATAAAAAATAAGCAGAAACATTAGCAGTTAATCTTGTAGTAATGACATTAAGATCAGGTTTTCTTGGGAGAAAATTTCTTGTAACATCAAATAAAACATCCATTGTCGTGAAACATTAGCTCCTTGGTGTCAAATAATGCATAGCTTGTGGCAGAAAACTGTGCATGCTATTATAAGATCTGATTTTCCCAATTTTCCCAAGTCCCAAGGCAATTTTGGTTGTTGTGTAATGAAAATTTAATGCAGACCTGACAGAATTACAATAAATTGCCAAGAAGGCTCTTGGCATTCTGAGCCTGGTTTCAAGTTGATAATGCCAAGATTATGATTTATTTTAGGTCATTTCATAAACAATTATAGTTCTGTAGATTTTCTGGCAAATAACGGATTTTTTGAAACAGCATATAAATATTATTTTGTTCAAACACCCAGGCATTTGAGAACATTCAATCAATAAGCTGGTATTTACAGACTCTTATTTCTGTTAGTCGAGTTCTAAAACTTTCTGAATAGGAAAACTTAATACTGTTTATTGATGAATTAATACAAAATTGTTTCTCATGAAACAAGACTTATATATTCAAATTAATCCACACAGCCAAGAAAATCCGGCTTAAATGACTCCACATCTTAAAACAACAGAAACATTTCAAATAAATCTAAACTTCTGTATCTGAAGCCTGCCTTATTTAAAAATTGAATTACAAAAAAAATTGCAATTTAACTGCAGAACCAAATTGCTTTTCACCAGTTTATTTGATAACTTCACTTCAGTCATTGTTTTCTTATCTTCTGTTAACCGTTAACATGACAAGGCAATGCTCATGGTATCCTTAACATGTCCATCATTTATGAAACATATCAATATGCATGTTTTGAAGCTACCAAAATTGCTCGTAACTTAAAATTGTTATAAGGTAATTGATACAGCAGTCTAATGCTCAACAAAAGGGCTTACTCTGCAATTTTCCAAATGATCCAATGGTTACAAATAAGCAAATTCAGCTCCATTAAATTGTATTTGACTACAACTTTTTCTTCATATAACTCCATAACACAGCCAAAATGAGAAGAATTTCTATGTTCTATGGTAAATTTGGCTAAATAAAATACAGAGCCAGCGTTAGCCTGTGACCGTAGTTAGTGCTCACCTTCCTGCAGTCATCGCAGTACGTGGGTGAAGCCCCTAGCAGTCCAAACTCATCACCACACAGCACACACTGGGTCGTGCCGTTGCCCATGGCATTCTTCTTCATGTTATCCAGCTTCTCTACCAGCCGACTACAACAATGAACCACTGTACAGTGTAATAATTATGCATCTAGAATGTGTTTGTATCCCAGTGTGGAACAATGGGCATATACAGGACCTTACACTGACATTCCAGAATGATTCCAGGGTCCAGATTTTTGTCAAATTTGAGGTACCCATAATAATATTATTAGACCCCCCACAACCTTGCCATCAGTCCATTTGCAGTATCCCAAATCTGGCTAAAAACACCCCAAATGAATTATTTTTAAAGTTGCTGTTCCGAACCAAATATTGCCAGACCAAAAAGACATGACTTTAATGCGTGAACTTTTAATATTTCGCCCCTTTCATTGACCAATATTTTCAGAAAACATACCAGTCCAAATGCAATTTTGCCGGTCAGAACTGGCCGACCAGCAATTTCATGACAATTGCATTTTATAGACATGCAGCATCTTCCACAAAGGGGAATTAAGAATGGTAAAACTGCTATGAATGGTGGTGTATTAGACTCATAAAACAATAGCCTTGCATGTTTGCTGATAATCAAGGCCCTTACCACTGATATTTTTCGCAAATATATGCTTCCAGCTAGTGAAAATAAATAGAAACGTTACAAAATTTACTGTGATCAATAAAATGCTGTTATGAACATGTCTCATGAGAACAGAAACCAAATATTGCTATGTATTACCCATCTTCGCATGCCATATGTCTCCTCACATCTGTTGATGTGAAAACATGTCAGATATGCAAACTGATTGAAATATCGGGATATTAATGATGCACAGTTTCAAACCTTGAAACCTTAGTAGCACTAATTAATCATAAATTCTTGAGGGTTTTTTCAACAATAAATCAGCATTTGCTATTTTATATAATAATGAACATAAGACATTTTCATTTAAGATACATGTATAAGCAATGCCTATATATAACCAACGGAAAATAAAATAGAACATTTTGCAGAACCAGTAGGTAATTACTTGAAAGTTCAGGACTGTATTGAAGATGCCATATTTTCTACATCACTCCTCCATTCACTTGGTTGATTTAATTACATACAAAATGAAATAGTATTTTTTCAGGTCAGTGTCAGCGCCATACAATATCTTTTTTGCCGGACGTGTAACCATAATCTTGTATGACTGTATGAGGAGTCAATAAGTCTAGAGAATGATTAGCGAAACAGAAATACATTCCAGCTGGATATAAGAACATCCTTCTTGGTGAGATACTAATTGAGAAGATCAGGAAAGATCATATCAATTGGAAACTGTTTTTGACTATTAGTGTTCAGCATAAAATAAGTTGTTTGAGATTTTTATGTTGGGCTTGGATTAAGGAATGTTTAAACAATTACTGTATTTAAAATGCCTTACTTACTTTATCACTCTTCTATATATCTTTGAGTCATATTATAATTTCATACAAAATTGAAAAAGTATTTTTTCGTGTCAGTTTCAGAGCAATGCATTTTTTTTTGCCTGACTAAAAATAATTAAAATGTAACCATAATCTTGTCAGACTGTAAGGTAAGTCAATTATAAGTCTATAGAAGGATTGTTGAAAGAGAATTACATTTCAGCATGAAATGAGACTACGCGATTACTAATCAAGAAGATCAGAAAAGATCAGATAAATTGGAAACTGTTTTTGACTGAGTCTACAGCAGACAATTAACCCTTTGCATGCTGGGAAATTTGTCGTCTGCTAAAATGTTGTCTGCTGAATTTCTAAAATCAGCATTTTCTTCAAAAAAAATATCAAAGAATACTATCTGAATAGCAAACAGTTTGGATCCTGATGAGACGCCACGTTCTGTGGCGTCCCATCTGGATCCAAACTGTTTGCAAAGGCCTTCAAAATTCGGTTCAAGCATTGAAAGAGTTAAGTTGTTATCGATTTTTATGCTGGGATTTGGTACTTTGACAGTATCATAAATCCACCATGAATTTTCATCCTGTGCTTTTTCTTGTTTTTTGGTCTTTTCACAATGGGTTACTCCATTGAACATCCATACTACCAATCACTTACCCATTTTGCTATCACTCTTTTTTTGGTCAAGTTGCTTCCCTAGCTACGATGCTGTTGAAAAGCCCAAAAGTGTTTTCAGAGCAAAAGAAAAGAGAACAAATGTAACAAAATTGAGAACTTCCCCATTTTTAAAAGTAATTGAGTATTGAGTGATATTTTATTGAGTACTTGAAATTATATTACACCATTTACATAAATACTCATTGTTGGAAATTGAGTTTCACTAGCATGCAATTTCCACCATAATGCATAAAAATTAACATCCAAGCAAGCATGATGCAATCCAATTACTACAGCTTTACTTACTGATACTAAACCCAAGATTGTGGGTTACAAACCATTGAGAAAATCTGGAATTAAAACAGATGATAAACCAACAAATCCTACCGCCAACATTTTTTCGGGCTAAAAAACATACATCTGTATTCAGGTTCTGTTACAAACTTACTAAAAACCCAGACTGTGGGTAAAATGGGTGAGAAATCTAGAAATCCTATGTTCAAATGAGAAAAAAAAACTGCCATTAACCTAATTCTCTTTGCTTTACCATTTCTACATGTATGTAGCTGTATGTACTCAAAACTTTTTTTAAATCATTATTGTTATAGGTAAAACAAGGCTTGTCACCATAGGATGACATATGCCCCCTTTTTCACATTTTTGTAAACCTAAACGCAGTGTTTTTCCACATTTTTCGAAACCTAATCGCAAAGTGTGACGGAATTTCAGACGGACAGACAGACGGACAGACAGTGCGATCACTAAATGCCCACCTTCGGGGGCATAAAAATCTCCAAACTTTGGATGATTAATCCTTTACCACTCAGATACGCATTTTGATGCATTTGTAGTCCCTTTAAAAAATCAAATTAAATTTAAGACGTTTCTTACTAGTTTGAAGTTTAAAAGGCTTAATTTCCAGCTCCAGCCCTAAGGTACTGATAAGCAGCAAACAGCATAAAACCTGAACAAACTGCGAGTTATTCGCAGGCTGTTCTGGTTTTATGCTGTTTGCATAAGCCATTTTCACTTTGCTTCTAAACAGGAAAGGGTTAAGCCCACAAGAAATCTGAACAATCCCCAAACCAATCAGGAACAATCCCCAAACCAATCACATACAATCCCCAAACCAATCACATACAATTCCCAAACCAATCATGTACAATCCCCAAACCAATCACATACAATCCCCAAACCAATCACGTACAATTCCCAAACCAATCATGTACAATCCCCAAACCAATCACGTACAATCCCTAAACCAATCACTTACAATCCCCAAGCCAATCAGGTACAATGCCCAAACCAATCATGTACAATCCCCAAACCAATCACGTACAATCCCCAAACCAATCATGTACAATCCCCAAACCAATAACGTACAATGCCCAAACCAATCATGTACAATCCCCAAACCAATCATGTACAATCCCCAAACCAAGCACGTACAATCGCCAAACCAATCATGTTCAATCCCCAAACCAATCACATACAATCCCCAAACAAATCACGTACAATCCCCAAACCAATCATGTACAATCCCTAAACCAATCACATACAATCCCCAAACTAATCATGTACAATCCCCAAACCAATCACATACAATCCCCAAACCAATCACGTACCCTATTCTCTCTTGCTCCACCACCTCCAGGTAGTCTGCCTTCTGTATGACGTTCATGATCTGTTCTTGTTCCTCTGCACTCAGGTGCGGGGACTTCTGGAACGTGCTGAACTTGTTTGTGTGCACCGACCATCCTGTGCCGAGTCTGTAACAGTATGGGGAGAAATTTAGCATGCACTGTGACTGCAGCTATGTTTGGTATTTAAACTGTTATGGTTTGGTCAGAAATTAGGCTCATTTAACATGTGTCATGCCAGGGCCTATGTTTTGGTTTTAACAACAGAATATTGATTGGCTACTAAAATGTCATATACTTTTTATAACTGTAAAGTTACTACAGTACAGTTCACGCGTTTTCCCCAATTTCCCTCCCTACTCCGCAGGCAGTATCTCCGAGGGAGATTAAGAAAATCCCGCGATACGCAGTGTTTGCATGATTTGGGACTCCGCGGTTAACGATCGGCAAAATTGATAAGCGGACGCGGCAGCCCTCGGCGTTGGCAATGCAGGGGAAGCCCCGTAGTGTTTAACGAGATAACGATCAATTTAACTTTGTTTGACTTCCTGATTTTCAAATAAAATTACATTTATTACAAGTACATATATAGAAGTAGTTGTTGTTGTATAGAAAACTCGTTGATTCACGACAAACAAAACGTCGTCTTTTAACTGATACTTACCAATTAATATAATCACAGTTTGCAACATTGTTTTTATTTTGATAGTTTTCATGTTAGCAGGTGTTTTTTTCTATACTGAACATGTAAACAAATGACCGGGGATCCTATTTAAAGTCTCACAAAATTCACAATATGTGTGAATTGACAGTTTGACGTCATCAAAGGAAAACCGCTTCCTGTCTGAAGGCATAAAGCCCACCGTTCTCGCCGACAAAATTGGCTTCCTTTGTTTGGCAATCAACACACTAAACCAATAGGGTGTTTATAACTCAATAGCAACCGTCGAAATATGTAACTGCACGTTCTTAGCTCCACCTTTCCAATCTTTTGCAGGGAACGGAGGTGGAGTTTAACGGTTAATTAAACACGTGTTTTACGGAAGTTGAGTCCTAAATGGCCGTAATTACTGGGTCTAAGCTTTGACACGACAAATAAATCTATCTTGGATTTTCCGAGAAAGGCCGATTTCCAAACTTTTTGTACAGTCACTAATAATGGCATCCGCGTGTTTACGAAATTCGAAACACATTCATGCATTGAAAATAATGGTGTCTTGTTGAATTATTACTGGATTTTATTTTTAATTTTATTTTTTTGGCATGCCCAGTAGACACTGCTACCGAGGGGTTGCGCGGCGGTCCCTGATAAGAACGGAAATTGCCTGCATTTACCGACTAGGCTAAAGTAATAAACGCCGCGGGTATAAGCGAACTCGGCGGAACGCCGAGCGTTTTAGCGAGTTCACCTCGCTTTCCACCTCCGCCAAAGCACTTGCTAGCAAAAAAAAAACGCGGAGGGAGAAAATGGGAAAAATGTGTGGACTGTACTGTATGCAGTCAAGGAGAAGAATACATTGCAACCAGGGCCATAGTCATTATATTGTTTGTGTTATCAATAGCCAGAAAAGGCATTTGGCTTACATTTTGGAGACCTAAAAAAAATAAAAAATATTGTGGATTCTTAATTTAATTTCTACGTGCACACTGAGTAAAAGTGGCATTATTTCCTACAGTGAAATGCATGTTACTGTATATAAACGCACATGTACTTCAAAGTGGGTGTCTTGTAAGTTACAAAAATGAAGATTTCATCTTAATGTACATTTCGATTGAGTCATGATTGAAACTTTTTGAAAAAGCAAAAGTAGGAAGTTTGTTGAATACAGGGCAAATATAGCAAAAGTCTGCTTGAAAATTCCTAATACATAAATGAAGAACTTGATTTTGTTATTCTATTATCAAGTATAATTCAATCCCATTTCTTCTTAACATACAACAAGGCTTGTCACCATAGGATGACATATGCCCCCTTTTTCCACATTTTTGTAAACCTAACGCAAAGTGTTTTTTCACATTTTTCGAAACCTAAACGCAAAGTGTGACGGAATTTCAGACAGACGGACGGACAGACGGACAGTGCGATCACTATATGCCCACCTTTGGGGGCATAAAAACAACCATTTTGCTCAATAGTTAATATCTCTCATCCATCCTTTTAAAGCAGACATCTCTTCTCACGAAGCTGCAAACCTAACCGCCAAGAGATGAGAGAGAGGTCAATAGGTTCCAAGATAATAGAAGTTGACAAAGACAGACTGCAGAGGATTCAAAGCAGGCAGAAATCAATCCCACAGTCATTTCCAGCTATTAAGCTATTATGTGTAAGGGGTCCCTGAAAGCCATCAGTAAGTCCTGTCTGGCTCTATCTGTACACAGTGATTTGATACTTAAAGAGGCTGTATAAATGTTGCTCTCAAACTACACAAAATAAATCTGCTTTATCAGGAAACTTTTAAGTTTAGATGAAATAGCTCGAAGAGAAGATGTTTGTTATGTTTCTTGACCTTTATAGTAGCAATACATTTTGATTAACTATTGACACAAATTAAACAAGGTACATTTTTGTTAAAAACAAGGAGGCGCTCACCTAAGAAAGTAAGGAACTAAACTATTTTGAAAAGGTGGACTTAAGAATAACAACTGTACTTTATGAAACATAAATATTTAATTTAAAGACACATTATTTTTTTCGAACTCAGTTGAGATATCATTAGAACAAATTCTTTGACCAAGTTTCAGGAAGATTGGACAAAAAATGAGACTTCAATAGTGTTAAGAAGCTTTTTTTATTTGACCTAGTGATCTAGTTTTTTACCTCACCTGACCCAGTTTCACACTCAGCCGATATTTAATTGGGTCAAATGTTTTGACCAAGTTTTATGAGGATTGGACAATACATGTGGCCAAAAGTGCGTTTACAAGGTTTCGCAATTGCCATATAAGGAAAACCATCCCCACCCCCTGGCAGCCATATTTTTCAACAGACTGAAACCATTTTGGAACTCTGCAAAGATATCATAAGAACAAATGTTCTAACCAAGTTTAATAAAGAGTATAAATGGGACTTCTAGCGTGTAAACACGGTTTTACTATAGCCAAATAAGGTAAATTAATGTTCTGGCCAAGTTTCATAAAGATTTGACACTAAATGTGACTTCCAGAGTGTTAACGAGGTTTTCACTAAAACCATATTAGGAAAACTGCCTGCCCCCTAGGGGCCATGTTTTTTAACTGATTTTGACATAGACAAATCTATATGCCCCATCTCACTCTTTAAGTGGGATCATAAAAACACGGCCTCTCTACTGTTACATTGTTTGTGGTCACTTTGAATCAGAGTATCAACGTACTTCAAGAAAATACACGCAAATGTGACATTAGACCAATCAATCCAAGTACATTTCAATTCGGAAAATCATCACTATTTTTTTGCAGGGCACTGGCTACTAAATGTTCAGTTTAACGAGGTTTGACAGAGCTAATATTTATAATAAGTGATCCTGGTGTCAAGAGACAGCCATGTATCTGCAGCCTCGCAGCGAATCAAATTCCAGTTTCCCGAAGTTTTTATCACATCTATGATGCTGCGAAGTTGCTTGACAAATTATGTTAAAGTCGGCTTTTGGCAGAAAACTACGGTTTTCTCATAAGAGGTGAAATTTGCATGTCAATACTGATTATGCAATTATGTCTTTCCCAGTTGAACATTTTATACAAGCACAGAGCGTGTTTTTTAGGGTAACTGAAATCATGATCAACATGACCAGGTAATCATTGTTTTGCCCTCTTTACACCATTCTTAAGACATTGAATGAACTTTACTCGTGTAACTGTAAATTTAACAAGAGCTGTCCCAAGACAGTGTTCTCCATTATTATTCTGCATTGATAGCATAATGTACATTTGTTTGTCAGTCACCTGGTATAAGACCACATAGACATGCTTGAAGTTGAATATTTGTAGTAGTTATATTATAGTATATGTAAACTTAAAACTGAACATTTATAAACTTAAACAAACAAGAGATGTTTTTGTCAGAAACACAATGCCCCCTACTGCGCGGCTTTTTTTTATGCCCCCGGTAGGGTGGCATATAGCATTTGAACTGTCAGTCCGTGTGTCAGTCTGTGTGTCCGTCCGAAAACTTTACGTTGGCCATAACTTTTGCAATATTGAAGAGAGCAACTTCTGATATTTAGCATGCATGTGTATCTCATGGAGCTGCACATTTTGAGTGCTGAAAGGTCAAGGTCAATGTCATCCTTCAAGGTGAAAGGTAAAAAAACACAATCCAAGGGAAGTAATAAGCTTAAAAGGGAGATAATTTCTATACCTGCCAAATGATAGAAATTTTATTTCAAAGCGGCGCAGTAGGGGGCATTGTGTTTCTGACAAACACATCTCTTATTTATTTATTTTTTGACCTTTGACCTTGAAGGATGACCTTGACCTTTCACCACTCAAAATGTGCAGCTCCATGAGATACACATGCATGCCAAATATCAAGTTGCTATGATCAATATTGCAAAAGTAATGACCATTTTTCGAAACCTAAACACAAAGTGCGACAGAATTTCAGACAGACAGACAGACAGACAGACAGACGGACAGTGCGATCACTTTATGCCCACCTTCGAGGGCAAAAAAATGTGACCATGCTATGACACTAGATTCTCAACTATTCACATCAATTTTACTTTTGATTGGTTTTAACCTGGACAGATAGATAGATAGATATCAAGCCAAATTTGTCTAGCTCAAAACTGACTAATAGGTATATAAGGTGCGTCAAATGGAACGAATAAGTGCATATTTTAGTTGCAGGTAAATGATGTCACAATTCACAAACATGTGTCACCACTGCAACCAAATGTTGATGACAACATTGAGGAGCTTTTTTGTTAACTGCTGACTAATTACACCGTTGCAGATGGTACATTAATGTTTTTTCTTGATTCATGTGATATTAAATGCCAAAACTGTAATGAAAAGAACTGCTATCTAAGTGAGGTCTATACAAACAAACAGCCATATCATGCCTAATTACATCTTTGTATGTGTTTGTAATATTAAAACCATGTGTAACATGTACCTCAGAATACCAATAAAAAGATCAGCCTGTGCTTATCTGGCACATATGAGCCTGTGCTGTGCCTATATGGATCATACATTACACACATGCATTATACCTGGTTTTCCCCAGAGATCGGCTCATATATTTGCTTATGCTTTATTTGTCCATGTAGGCATTTGATAAAACAAGCTATATAAACATACAGAAGCGCACATGGTAAAAAGATGCTAATGAGGGACCATTGTAGATGCCAAAAAATTGAATAAACATGTCAAAAAAGTATTGTTTTTGCATTATTTAACTCATGTTACGTAAAAATTTCCATCTCCTATCACAGACGCCTTTTCCTGGTGTCAATTAATAAAAAAAAAATCCATCTGCCAGATCCTAATTGACCTGTATAAATAAATGCATTCTCAAGTAAAAATTCTTATTCCTGAAATTGCTCATTTTGTGACAAGATCAGCAGAACATATAATGGTGAGTTTGAAACAGAAAATTTGCGACTTTGGAAAAAGATAAGGCCAAGGTTTGGAAGTCAAACCACAGCGTTATAATGTGTCTGTGATAAGGAGACATCAGGAGAATTTTTTATTAAGTTCACATTTAAATTAAAAGTCTTCAAAAACTTTACAGCTATGAGGCCAATGTTCGGTGTTTCGGATAAAAATCAACAAATATTTTGTAAAATAAAGTTAACCCATACGGATCAAGTGTTGCATATATAAGCAATAGACAAAATTTCAAGGTTACATGAAGATGACATTGTGGTCTGGTAACATAGATTAAATGAGATACATTTTTTTGGGGGGGGACAATATATTCCATTTTAATTTCCCGCGACAATATCCGAACATTTACGAGTGATTTTTAACATTATTAATAATGGTAGGTTCTCAAAATGATGACTTCATGACCAATTACAGCTGTCAATTTGTCTTATGAGATAATTTTTCACACAAAGCAATTCTTAAATGATTCTAATTCTTACATGTATACAAAAAGAACATTTTTTTAATGCAAAAAGAAGCCTTGTTTATGTATTTATTTTCCACTGTCCCTGCATAATCTTATAAGAAAAGGCAGACAGATAAAATTCCCCAAATGTGACGCATTTGAATATCTTCCAATCTATGTGAAAAACTAGTCTTCTGGGAGCAAATCTGCAGACAGGATTTCAGAATCTGTTTGAACTCTAAAAATTATACCAATCAATTACCATATAAGCATTGAGATCTGGCATTTCCAGACAAATCCAATAATGCACAGGCGCTGTTTTATGAAATCTTCTAATCTTCTAAATTGTCGCCCCAGCCATCTAGCATTCAAAGAAATTGCCAGGCTTCACAATCCAACATAAAGCTTTGGTTTCAGAGAAAAGATAATCACTTACTTTGCCCGAAGTGCAAGTTGTCGATCATTCGGACACACCCAGCGATCCATTCCGCCGTCAGTGGAAATTTCCCCCATGTGCTTCTAACTGCTTATTACATTTGGTCTGAAAAGACAATTCCATAATGTAAAATGAGCAAACAATCATCTCAGGATTTACTTTCTTATAAGTTTCTATGGAACAAAAGACCTAAGTCGCTCACTTGAGATCCCAAGTAACTTAACAGTCCGGAGCAGCTTATGTTTGTGAAATAAATGTAATTTCTGTCACCATGCTTTTTATCTTGAGTCATTTTTTAACTCAACAGAGATATCATTGGAATAAAGTATTTCGATAAAGTTTCATGCTTATTGGGTACAAAATGTTCACAAGTTTACAGTCTAACTATAAAAGGAACAGTGCTCTGCTCCCTGGCGGATATGTTTTTAAAAAAGACCAAAACTATTTACAAACTTGGCCAAAATACCATAAGAACACAGTTTCTGAGCAAGTTTCATGAAGATTGGACAAAAAATGTGATTTCTAGAGTGTTCACAATAAAGATTTGACTATAGCCATATAAGTCAAACTTCCCCCTCCCCCCAATTTTTTTTTCAACAGACCATTTTGGCATTCTGCTGACACATGATAAGAACAAATCTTCTGTGCACGTTTTATGAAAATGTTACTTCTAGACTCAGGAATATAAACAAGGTTTCACTACAACCATACAAGGAAAACTGCTTTGTCCTTAGTGGCCATGTTTTTCAAATAGATTGTAAAGATTTTAAAACTTTGCCTAGATATCATTAGAAAAAAATTCTGATCATGTTTAATGATAATTATAATAATGCAGATTTGGCAAAAAATGTGACTCCTAGAGTGTTCACAAGGTTTCACTACAGCCATACAAGGAAAACTGACCCGCACCCTGACAACCATGTTTTTTTTTACTTTTAAGGGGGCAGAACCTGACTCGAACCAAAATATCATAAGAAATGTTCTAATAAGTTTCTTGACAATTGGGAAAAACAAAACTTTCAAAGAGTGTTCACAAGGTTTCATAACAGCCCTACAAGGAAAACTGGCCCAACTGCTGGCAGCCATGTTTTTTAACGGACAAGAACCATCATGAGAACAAATGTTCTGACCAAGTTTCATGAAGACTGGACTAAAAATGTGACTTCTAGAGAGATAACAAGGTTTTACAATATATCCGTACAAGGAAAACTGCATTACCCCCTCATTGCCATAATTTTAAACAGACCAAAACCATTTTCCACCACGATATTGTTAGAACAAATGATCTGACCAGGTTTTATGAACATTGGCATACAGTATATGGCCTTTATAGGGTGTTAACAAGGTAAATGGTAACAACAGATGACATATGACAGAGAAAAGGTGCCGGTGTTCTTCAGAAGCACCAGCGGCTTGCGAATTCGCCAGTTATTAACAATCTACGCGCCGGCTACTTTTCCGAAAACTATTAATTCAAAACGGGGCAAAAAACGCCTGTGTTTATACCAATTTTGATGCGATTCTTTCTATCCGTGCTTTTTTCTGCAGGAAAATAATGTGCATTAGAATAATAACATCCTGCTTGTTTGTAGAAACACAAAATCGTAAGTATTGCATCAAAACTGGTATTAACACTGGCGTTTTTGCACCGTTTTGAATAGATATTTTGTGGAAAAGTAGCCAGCGCCTAGATAGTTTGTAACCGGCAAAATCGCAGGCCGCCTGTGCTTCCAAAGAACACTGCTCACACATATAGACATACTTAGCTAAAAAATGCAAAGCGCAACCTGTGAACATTTCATTTGAAGTATAAAAGGGGCCATAATTCTGTCAAAATGCCAGTCAGAGTTACATAACTTTGCCTGCACAGTCCCCTTATGATAGTTAGTAAGTGTTGCAAGTATGAAAGCAATAGCTTTGATACTTTAGGAATAAAGTGGACCTAAACACAAAACTTAACCAAATTTTCAATTTTCTAAGTATAAAAAGGGCACATAATTCTGTCAAAATGCCAGCCAGAGTTATCTTACTTTGCCTGCCCAGTCCCCTCATGATAGTAAGTACATGTAAGTGTACCAAGTTTGAATGCAATAGCTTTGATACTTTATGAGAAAAGTGGACCTAAACACAAAACTTAACCGGACGCAGACGCCGACGCTCAGGTGATGACAAAAGCTCATATTTTTTTTTCAAAAAATAGATGTGCTAAAAAAGGATAATTTTTTTTTATTAAAAAAAAAGCATCTATGCATCAATGTATTGTCCAATAGGGTATTTTGGACGATCACACATTTCCCGTTATAAACATGTGTGTGGCGCATGCTCAGAATAAGTCACTTGTTACATATTGAATTTGCATACATTCAGCTCATTCACAGTGACATCACATGAGGTACATTTACAGTTCTCAATAATTACTTGCTAAACGGCACCCGCTAATCGGCGCCACTTCAAATGGATGCTTTGGACTTTAATGACCACTTGTTGTGTTGTGTTAACAAAAAGAGTCACTTAGAACCACGTCTCACTGTATTGTGTTCGTTGTCAATAAATAAGCGTTAATTGGTCTCTCCGATATAAACAAGTGTTGTTCTCGCAGTTGGGATTTAAGTGTTGACAATTGAGAAAACGGATCAAAAAGAGACTGTCGCGTTTATGTCAATTAATACTAATAGTTCATAGGTGTTTTCGCAGTTTTGATTTTCTTTTGGATTATGAACCATAATTCAACAGTATTGTTTTTAAGACATATGCATGTGCTGTGCATTGTGCGCATGCACTCTGTAGACGGTGACTTGTTTATTGAAAGAGATAAGATAAACGACACCCCGGGTATCCCATAGATGTATTGACAGAGTTTCCAATACTAAGGCATGAATGTTAATAACTTAAATAAGGAGCATACGGGGATTTATTACCATGGAACTCGAGTTGTTAACTGACTAACGAGCGGGTGAAATTTTCGGTGCGCCAAAATGACCTACAGCAGAAAAAATGGTCGGGTCAAAAACGAGTCATTTTCAATTTGCTCGCGTCAAAACGCAAGATTCTGCGTCTATTGAAATCCCTGACACTACACATTTAAAAAAAAAATATTGATTTTCCAGTTCAAATTGTATTACAAAAGTGTTCTATAAAATTTGAAGAGTGGTGCTTACCTTTTTTGAACTGTATAATAGAGTTGATTGTGACAGTCAAAATTAAACTATCATGGACGAACTATCTTTCGAACCTCTTAATAAAAATTAATCCTTGACATGTCAAATATTGAAAATAGTGAAACATATTAATAAGTGCTCTATTTGATTAATAACCTGCTTCTGCATAGCTGGCAACTTAAATTGCTATGTAATCCTCTTTTGATAACAGATTTTCGCAAGTTTCCAGCACCACCATATCATGAAAAACTGTCAATGCCGCCCAAACAACGAGTACCTGCTTTCGAACCCTTCAGTGTTCAACATTGAAAATTAATTTGCCACATGATAGCATGAACCAATGATTTTTTAAACATAAATAATTGATGTCAAATGCCTGCAGGAATAATATTTAAGGTGATAGAAAGCATTTTCTTTTTGTTTTAATGAATTACTTTGAACATTTTTTTTTATGATTTTTTTAGCAACAAGGTGTTATGAACTTTAAAATAATGTTATTGAATTTCTAACCAAAAACTGGTACCACGAGAATACTGGATGAAATGCACACTTTTCTTCAAAACAATCCAAATTCCAATGTTTTTTCTTGATAAAATATCTCCTATACTAACTAGAAATACCACTTTTGATCAGAAAATTAATACAAAAAGATGTTTTAGTTGTTTTTAATTTCAATATATTATAAGCATACTGTTTACCCGGTAGCCTCTTTGCCTGTATATTCAGCCACTTAAATTGACTGTTTGTACTGAATGAAAACATTTTCAACACAAGTGAGACATTGAATTGAACATTTTATGTATTTACAACAAAATAAAGGCGAAATTATTTAAATATCAGGTACGTCCTTAGTAACATGACAATTCTAGGAAGGCAACCCTAATTCTTCTGTTCATATCTTCCTATCAATCTGTTATGTCCAGTCTGCAAAATTAACCCATCGCCTGATCGCCAATGCGATAAAATCTCAGCTCTGGCGATGTAAAAATTGTCTAACGATCGCCTGAAATGCGATGGAAAAAAATCCGAAAAGACCGTTCGGAAATAAACCGACGAATAATCAATTTACAAATATTTGTTCGAGTGCGTGATCATTTTATAACGAAATGAGTATTGTCGGCATTCCGGAAATTTCCGATTTTGACCGAAATTTTGTTTATTCATTTCTGATTGGTTAGCGGATGGCTGACATGAACTGCAACTTACGAAAATTCTTCGCTACTTTTCGAAAATCTTACACTTGTCCGCAATCTTTAAATATCTCCAGTGATCTATTTAGTAAAGAAAAGCAGTGCAAAAGTATATAGTAAAGCAATATGTTAACCAAATTATATATTGATTACGTATTTTCTTGGTAACTGGTTTTCATTTTCTGCAGTCAAACGATATGCACATTTTATTTCATGTGCAAAACACGTACATTTTTTCGGACGGTCGTTTTCGGATAAAGTATTTGTCGTCGCTTATAATTTCTTTTTGACGTTAA
>VMBQ01000800.1:0-97465 GCA_007657795.1 Dreissena rostriformis
GACAGAAAACATATGCGCTCGAAGAATTCTGTATTAAGTCTCCGTTGCTTACGTTTTATGTCACGTATTCAAAACTACGGACTTTTAGAAATATCATCTTAATTGTATAAGCCAGATTTTTTTGATATTATCCGATGATTTCAGTTTTTTTTAAGGTTTTGACGCTTTATATTTGGAAAACTAATAATACAAATTTAATTTATTGCACCTTTACGTTGAAAACGTAACACTGGTGGTGAGTGTACCGATTGAAATTAATTTGAAAATCATGAACATTAATGTGGTATTCATTTGATTTGTGTTTTTAATTATACAAGTAAGACAAACTATACCGATTGTAACGCGTTAAGCGCTATACTTAAGCATTTGTCGTAAATTTCAAACCATTGGCAATAACATGACAAATAAACTCTGCAATTTATTGGATTTACATGTGGTTGCTAAGTAAACGCGGTATTTGTTCTTCAGATGCATAAAGCATTACGATAGATGACAAGCTTAAACTAGTTTCGCATTTGATAACGCCACTTTCCAGCATGATATAATCCTGTAAACAAACTTCATAAAATATAGGGGTAATGCATTGTCGCTTCTATAAAATTTTAATAGTGTAACAGTGTAAGTCGCTTAAGATAATCTTGCAAATCAAATTTGGTATCAACCGTTTTAAACTTTTCAAGTGAATTTCCCCATTTTTTAAGTTCATTTCCCCTTTTATCTCCCATGGAGAGGTTCACTTGACGATTATGTTATTCATAACATAATATATTTCCAGATTGATTGGCTTCTCCGCCACCCGCAAGCAAAACTTGAGATTTGGCTCAGATTAAAATACAAATGTTTTCATCACGCACCTTCAGTATTCAAATGTAATATCAAAGTTTAAACTACTTTATGGTCATACAAAATAACCATGAACAAACCTGTTTTATAGACTTCGTTTTGTATTGCCACCCTAAAACCAGGGTTTTACCATAATTATGATAACCAAGATAAGTCATGTTCTATGGTCTTGTACATTACATGGTAAACATGTTTAATTCCCGAGTGGTACATCGCCAACGTAGAAATTTGGTTGACCTTGATTTGGCCAATATTATAATGATCATGATTGTTCATGTTTCACGGTCTTGTAAAGTTCAATGTTCAAACATGTTTCATACGCTGCCTGGTATCATGGTTTACCATTGTTGGAGCACGATATCCTGTGATCTATCACGAGAGTTTTCATAGCGAACTAAGCAATGTTTCTTTTCTAATGTCAATAAACAAAACAGACAACAACATGAACTCGAAGAATTTGGAAGATTGTAATACTGCTGACTCTTGCAGCGGTTAGGATGATGACGACTATTATGATCAAGCTGCTGCTGGTGAGGGTGATTGTGATGAAGAGAATGACGATGAAAATACAATGATAATGACTATGGTGACGATGGTATTTTCCTTGATGATAATAAAGAGAAAAAGAGAAAACATGGTAATGGAAATGAAATATGACATTCGTGATTAATTAAAATATATGTAATTCATCTTGTCAAAAATACATATTTTAAATCTGACATATGTGTGCACAAAAACTTGTACTATTTTGTAAACATAAATATCAAGAAACTACTCAATTTACTTACCAATTATACATATTAAATCGATCAATTAGAAACAACACATACAGGAAGGGTAAACTGTCAATCAAGAAACATGCAATTAAACACTGGATAGAAACAAATTCCTGTGGATGTTTGATTTTTTTTGTAACTCATTATGCACATCAAACCGTGCTTATATAGTAGAATGAAGCGTCCATTGGGTAACCTGCCAACCGGAAACAGTGTTATGAAATACTGGTTATGATGAAAATCTTCCAATGAATGGTTGATTGTTATGTCTATGTTTGTGAATTAACTATATACATCAGAGTGCGCTGATATATAGAGTAGGGCTTGTAGAAGTTGATTTTTATTAAAAGAAAAAGTTTAAAATAAAAATGTATTTGGTATTTCCGACTTTAATTCACGGAAACAATCTACCATAGCAACTGCATGACATGATAGCGTCTTCTATATCTAAAACAATTATCCATTGACGCTTTTCCATGTTATATAGTTCGGTGTGAACATGCCCTTCCTCATTTCCTTAATGGGAGTTCCACATGCCTCTTTCAAACACGTGCCCATACTAAGACTGGGTCTACTCTCGTGTGGCAATTTTTTGTATGTCCATATTGTAGTATTGTTCTTGAGATCCCTGTATCCATGATAAACAAGATCGGCTTCTCGTCAATAAATTAATGTGGTATTTATTTGATTTAGGTTCTTAATTATACAAGTATGACACGCAATGACTATTGTAACGCGTTAAGCGCTGTCTTAAAGCATTTGTTGTTAATTTTAAACAATTGTCAATAACATGACACATAATCTCTAAAATGTGTTTGATGTTAGGCGTTTGCTTAGTTAACTCGGTATTTGCTCTTTACGTGCAGATAGGATAACGATAGATGACAAGCATAACATATCAGTTTAGGTTGTTAATAATGAGTGTGTGCATTTGATAACGCCACTCGCTAGCATGATATACTTCTGTAAACCAACTTTAAATCAATCTATAAGTATTGGTTCTTGCGTTGGTAATCTTGACATAATCTTGCATATTGCATTTTGGTTTTAACCCGTTTTATAATTTTCAAGTGTATTTCCGCTTTTATCCCCCATGGAGAGATTGTCTTGTCGATTATGTTATTTATAGTCCCACTTTTGTACAGATTGATTGAATATTCTGCCAAATAAAGCAGAACTAGAGATTTTAACATATTTAAATACTCATGTTTACAGCATACACCTTATGTAATCAAATTTAAGAAAATGTTTAACTTCTGTTTACTCACTCAAAATAGCCATCATGATCAAACCTGTTTCATAGAACGCCTTGTTAATTGCTACCCTGAAACCATGGTCAACAATAATTTGAATTAGAGTATTTTTACTAAAATTATACATGTTTCATGGTCCTGTATATTACCATGGTTAAAATGGACCTCGTGGTATATTTCCAACCTAAAACGATGGTCAACCTTTGTTTTACCACGAGTATTATGATCATGATTATTCATGTTTCATTGTCATTGTAAAATGTTTCAGAGGCTGTCTAGTACCATGGTTAACCATAGTTTGATAAAGATCTTCACCCTATGAAATATCATAAGAAGTGTCATAGGGCATTGAGCAATATCTCTGTTCAAATTTCAATTAACAAAACAGATCGCGTGAATTTAAATAATTTGGAAGAGTTTTATTCTTGGGAAACTTATAATGATGACGATTATTATGACCAAGCTGCTGTCGGTGCTGGTTATTATGATGCAGATGTTGACGATGAAAATAATATGATGATAATGAATTTGGTTATGGTGTAATTATCCTTGATGATTGTTGAGATGAAAAGAGAAAAACTGGTAATAGTTATGAAATATGAAAAAGTGATTTATGATTGGCAGGATTTAATGATCTTAAATTGTTGATGACCTGTAATGATGGTCAAATGATAAACTGTCAATCAAATTCAATTTTGAAAAGTGTAAACATTCCATGGCAAATATCATAAAAGTTTTATATAATTGCAAATACACGTTGTGCCTGACACTAGTTTAAGAGAAAAGTTTGATAACTATTTAAGATTGACTGTGTTTCATGCGCAAGAAAACACTGGCTTTAACATGTTAATACCAAAGACAGTTTAGCAGCATGGCCTACCACGTTCTGAAATGTTTAACTATGGTCAAACATGGTTCAAGATTTATATTTTGCAAGAGTAATAATTTTTACAATTAAGTAACCATTATTTGACTATGGTATGACTATGGTAAACGTAGTAATTCATGGTCAACATTGCCCAGAGTGAATGTCGGATCGGATGCCACAGCCAAACATGTTTCGACCACGTTTAACCATGGTCAAACTAGATTAAAACTCTTCATCTCTAATGAGTGAGAGGTTAATTCTTTTGCGAAAAGTTGAAAGAAACCCAGTTAAAGCGTTCCTGGGTTGTTCACATATTGGTACTTTATTATCTTACATAATAAGTTAAAAAATACTCAAAGGTTTATAATCCTGCCAAAACGGGTTGCAGTCGAATGTCTTTTCTGTACGTTTAATTGAACATATAGGTCATTCAGCTTTACAAGTTGGAGCGAAATCCATCCTTCAGATGAAGAGGAGTTAAATACTTAAGCGTAAGACCGTTGAGATAGACATTGAACTGAGAGTGCAGTGCAATGCTTAATTCCTACAACATTTTGGGGGGCATAAACATCATTAAATCCTTGAAACGGTTAAGTCAAGGCATTGTAATATGTATATTTAAAACTGTTGAAAGGCTCACCGAAAACTTCCGACTGAGCCAAGTATGAATAACTAAACACAATATATAACATCAAACCTGTGATTCAAATTATATAGCACTTTATGATATCATTTCAATTAGATTGCAATGTTTGTACCTCAAACTAGAAACAGTCTTCACAACTTTCTAAGGCACGATGAAAAAAACATAAATTCAAGCATGAGTTAAATCCTTTATTGTTGACAATATTGCAAAACATATAACATAAAGTACAATTTTTAGATTAGTGTAATTCTCCGTATGAAGAAGCTGTAATGAAGTTTGTAAACTGTCTGAGTATTAAGATGCAATGTGTATCGAAATATTAATAAACAATAGAATAGTGTTTCGTTAAGCACGTGATGCCAGTAACTCTAAACGTGTTCATGTACAATGTTCGTGTACGTATGTCCTATGGGTGCAGATAAAACCAATATAATGTGTTTGGGAATATTTAAAGCTTTTTATATGCACATATAAAATATCAATTCAAATATATTACCGGACATAATTAGATGAAAACTTGATTATTAAATGAATTCTAGATTGTGCAACCAAACGGCAACCTTAAGTTTATGTTTTAATTTCTTGAAATCGAAATAATGCATTTTTAAGACAATGCCAGACACCATTCAAGTACATTGTTGCTTTTTTGTCGTTTACACCAATTAAAAAAAATATACGAAGTTATTTTCCCATCTATTGTTATGTTAAGAATCGACGATTAAATTCAACTTAAGCTGCAATACCAAATTCATATAAATACTTCCTGAAAGATAACATCGATTCAAAAGACAAACAGCAGCTTTACTGTCTGAAGGGTTTTATCATACTACCGTTTCCCTCTAGATTGTCACCGATTAAGTTAAATTTGGTCTTTTAAAAACAAGCACTTCACGTATCAATTGTTGATATGAATGCATAGGCATGTTTTGAAGTGTCATTGCCGCGATAAAGCACACCAAAAAAACCCATTAGAGATTGCAATAATGAATTTATATCTATCATTCTCAAGTGTTAATATTATGAAAACATTTGCCAGTCCAAACCATAGGGTATTGAGTCGTTAAGACAAGTAATATTTTCTGAGAGTTCAAGAATATATGTATCAAAATTCTGCAGTCGAATTTATGTTCTTTACGATCAACTAAACATATAGGTCATTTATCTGTGACAATAGGAGTACAATCCATCAAGCAGATCAAGATGAGTTGATTGCTTAAGCGTACGACCGTTGAGATCGACATTGAAATCAGAAGTGTGCAATGCTAAATTCCTACAACGTTTTGGGGGCAAACAGATCATTAAATCCTTGAAACGGTTATTTAGAGGCATTAAAATGTGTATATGTTAAACTGTTAAAAGGTTCACTGAACTTCAGACTAAGCCCAGTATAAATAACAAAACACAAACGTGTATATAAACGTAAACCTGATAATAACGTAATTCCAATTATAAAGCACTACACCATAATACAATTTCGATTAGATTGTAATATAATTACCTCATGGTTTAATATTTAAACTAGAAACCGACTAAACAACCATCTAAGACACGATGAAATAACGCAATTTCAAGCATGAGCTAAATCCTTTCTTGTTGACAAGATCGCAAAACAAAGCATCATACAATTTTTAGATCATTGTAATGCTTCGTAGGAAGAAGCCGTAATGAAGGGTGTAAACCGCCAGAGTATATAGCTTCAATGTATATCGAAATATTAATAAGATAAACACTAGATAGCAGAAGTAACTTAAAATTAATATTAATAATGATAAGTTGTACACACAGTTCGAAAATGAATAGTGTTACGTTAACCATGTGATGTATGTAACCCTTAAAGTGTCCATGTACAATTTTCGTGTACGTATGTCCTATGGGTGCAGATAAAACCAAAATAATGCGTTTGGGAATATTTAAAGCTATTTCTATGCACATATAATATATCAATTAAAAGATATAAACGGGCATGAATAGATGAATATGAAGAAGTGAAACAAGACTTGATAATAAAATAAATTCTAGATAGTGTAACCAAACGGCAACCTTATGTTTCTGTTTTAATTTCTTGAAATCGATGTATTATCAATACAATGCCACACACCATTCAAGTACATTGTTGATTTTTTTTGTCATTTACAGCAATTTAAACAATCAATATACAAAGTAATGTTCCCATCAACTGTTATTTTAAGAATCGACCATTTAATTCAACTTAAGCTACAAAACAGAATTCATATACATACTTCCTGAAAGATAACATCGATATAACAGACAAACAGTATCTTTACTGTCTGAATTGTTTTATCATACTACCGTTGCCCTCTAGATTTTCAAAGATACGATTAAGATGTGTGTGTTATGTTGTATTATTATTTTAAAGCGCACTTCACGTAGCAATTGATACGAATGCATTGACATGTTTTGAAGTGGCATTCCCACGATAAAGCACTACGAAAAAAACATATTAAAGATTACAATAATGCAATTGTATCTTTCATTCTTAAGTGTCAATATTATGCAAACATTTGCTGTCCCGAACAAAGTTTATTGAGTATTCAAGACAAGTTATCCTTTCTGAGAGAGTTCAAGTATATATTCATCAAAACCGTAATAAGAACACATGTTTATATCAGATTGTTTACCACCCAACCAGTTTTTCGTATAAGAATGTATTTCGTGCACATGAAATCTACTATAGCCAGCATGCTAACCGCGGCGTTTGATGAATACGTAAGCTTTTAGAAAAACATGGCTAAACAACAACTCCTCCCTCTTAACGGTCTATTTTATAAAAGGTTTTAAGGTTTGCCAAGGGTTAAATGAAATCAGAAATTCAGTTATAAGTACAGACACTTACAACATGTACACACGATTTCATGGGCTTTAAGCGGTAGAGTAACGTCTTATAATGATAACAACAACATTAGTGGGTTGTGGATACACTTATGCGTATCATCATGGTTGTCATGTTTCCTGTCTTCAGAGGTAGTCAGCGGTAGAGTTGCGTTTTTTATATACAAATTTAACGAGGAGCGTGTTTGCTTTATGTTTATATTGTAAAATCATAATTTCATTTTCATTAAAAGTTGTTTACACTACGATTATGATAGCAAAGTTGTTAACATGGTTGTCTACTTAAATCGTGTTTGTATTTGTCAGGAATTGTGAGTTTGATCACTGCTTGTGGTTGTATTCTTTGCGACTTTTGAGCATGTTTGTCAAACAAATTATTTATTTTTTTGTTCTTGTCATTTATATATAAATAAACTACTGATATTACTATTTTCATTTGTTTAGGATTCCATTCCATTCTTCCATTTTTCCGTTTTTAAACAACATATGTTTTAGTTATTTTGCTACACGTGTGTCACCTTAACCCATAGGTCTAAGGAAGAACACACCTACATTTGATCAGTTACGAGTAGTATATTGTATGCATAGCAGCTTACCAGTTGACCAATTAATGGAAGAGTATGGCGTACCATATTTTACCAAAAATTGTACTTCGTAGTACAACTATGAAATACACTTCGAAGTATATTTTGTACCCCGAAGTACAATTTGTACTTCGACTTACATGTTTGTACTTCGACGTACACATTTTCTGAACAGCCAATCAAAACACTCGTCTCTTGAGCCGCTTTTCCTTCAGATTTATTCATAATATATATTAAAATCTCGAGGCTTGACAGTTATCAACATGTTTCAAAATATAGTTTTTCCGTATTACTCAGTAATATTGTATAAGTATAAAAGCTTTAAAGAGTTATGCACATGTACCAACTTTAAAAAAAAATCCTTGCGAACTTAAATATTTGACAGAATGGTACACGATCTGTAACTTACCTAATAAATATTCTTTGTCTATTAGTTTGAGAATTGAGGTTGTATCTATTAGATTAAGACTTGACATTGTGACTATTAGTTTTAGTATTGACAATGTTATCCAAATAAACTGTTGTTCTTGAATGAATTGTGTTTCTTTTTATCCCTCTATCATGGTCTTCTCCTACAATCAAAAATAATGATAAGGCGTAATGATAAGGCGTCTTCTGATTGGCTAACACTCAAGGGTCGGTAAAAACTGTACCTCGAAGCACAATTTTGTACGTCGAAGTACAAAAAAAAATGTACTTCGAAGTACATTTCTCTTTTTACCTAAAAGGACTTTTGACCAAAGTGGTAAGCCATAGAAGATAACGAACGTGTGCGTTCACGTATCAGTTTTATTATACAATAGTATGGTTGTATACATGTTATTTTCGCGGATAAAAATACTTTAATCTTGTTGTATTTCTTTCATTTTCAGATACTCATCAAAGGCAAAATCCAAAGCTGAACAATTTAAAGATGATTGCCTTGATTGTAACCATTAAAATTGTATGCGATATGCGTTTGAGCCTGTTAATATGCTCAGTGATTCGCATCGTACTTTAACACGATAGCAAAAGTAGGACAATCCTCCTTATCAAATAGTGTTTTACTGTGAATACTTGGTTTCCGGGTTGTCAAATACAAATTTTCGTTGTAGTTATGTTATTTGCAAGGAAACCGAAATACTGAACATTTACCATGCTCCTAAATATCGATTATATGCATCTTTTGACGATTTCAAAACCTGAAAATTATAAAGCATTACATACGCGAAACGATTGAATAGTTGCAGAGTTCTGATGTTATCGTTATAGTTTGTGAAATTACGAGGATTGCTAGACTTTTACTCCAAGGGTCAGTGGTTCGAGTCCCGGTGTGGATTCCTTTTTTTCTCTTTAATTGTTCTTCTTGTTTTAAACTGGAGCTAGTTAGTTCCGATGTTTACATTTATCAATTTAAAGTATTACATGACAAACTTAAAAACATGCAAAAATATGTGGACAAGTCCTTTTGAGTTTAATCCCTCTTACCTCAAAACCTTTGGCCTTTTGAGTTGAGCGCGACACAGGTTATAAAAAAGTGCCTTGTTTGCAAAAAAAATTGAAACAAAAATCCGAACCAAAATATGCCTTACGCAGGTTAACATACATGATAGTTTCATCCCTCTAGCAGGATTTTTTAAATAAGGACGCTCGGGCACTGGCAATCAATATGTCCCCCCCCCCTCGTTCATGACATTGGGCATGTAAACCCGTCGTATTGTTTGTTGGTATATGTTAACAACTTGAAGTAAAACGTTTAATGCTATATTTTGTTTTATATAATAACAGACGTATCGAGTCAAAACAACAAAACTAAATTGTACATTATAGCATGCATACTATTTATCATACCGATGTAACTATTGTTTGTATGTTTAAAATTATATCACAAACCTTGTCCTTGTCTTTCGTAATCTCTATGCAATGTAACTGTGGTTACGTAAGATACATGTTTTATTAGACACTATGATTATGCAGTGCATGCGTACTTGGTTTAATATGTCGATTAGAACTATTTCATCCGCGAAATAGACGGAAATGAAAATGGATTTGACATGTTTTGAGAAAATACACAAAAGAATCTGCTTTGGCCCCTAAGTGGACACCAGGAAAAGAGGCCGGATCAAAACTACTTTTCGGCGCCTGGTGGAACTGTTACGGAACGGTGCATGCTAAAACATATGGAAATCAGCACGACATACAGCTGAAAACTGGCCCCATTAGAGAAATGAAGTGCAAGCCCTTAGGATCCTTCTGGCAAAGAAATAATTAAGGTTAAGGTAAGGTTAGAACTATAGCGCTTAACATAAAGTTAAGACGCTATTTTGGTTTTGAAATAAGGAAGATCATTTACAAATCATGCATCTTATCCTCTTTTGTTGCGATGTTATGACAATAATTATCTGAACACTGGTAAGGAAATCACCACAAAAACTTTCAATCTGAAGAATCTCCTCACTGATTTATGCATAGATTACTAATTATTAACACGTGTAGTCAAGCACAAGTTCTAAGGTATTTGAACAACGGTATATTACTAGCTCATTATATCACTCGTACGTGTTTCATTTTCATAAAATCATATAATACCTTAAAGCGGGACTGTACGATTTTGATAAATATTTATGAATTTATATAAAATGTGTTAAAAAAACTTATAATACACATATTTCAATATAAATTAAAATAAAAGTTAGGAAGAACATGTGTCGAAAGATGCGAAATGAGCCAGATATTTAATTCTGAAATCGAAAAAGGCTTCCAGCCGAATTCGCCAGCATATATATAATGCATGTACAATGTGAATCTAAATTTAGTGTTAGTGCAGATTCGTTCATACGACACAAAGACACAATTTTGTTTCCTAACAAATACGAGTAAAAGTGTTGGCATCGGCTTTAACCAGCGCTAACATGTCTTTGCTGCATTTTATGAAATTCGTCTTCAATGTATAATTTGTATTGCCTATTTTGTGTCATCGTAACATAATTTTATTAATATACTAACATTTAACACATATACAAATCGTACAGTCTCCCTTTAAAGATGAACACAAGCTTATCATCAAACGAGCTTGGATGGATACCACTTTGTATAGTGATAGTTGAAAAAGGAAGACAACGCACTGTTGATTATGGTAAATATGATCAAGAAATGAGATTTATTTCAGCGTTTTCATAACATACTGATCTAAATTAAATTTATGTTTTAAAAGGACAATTAACATGGCATATATATCAACGTTTAAGAGCGACATTATTTAAACTCGCCTTCATTTGTCTATCATCTTTCTGATCGCATAATTGGAACTTAAATACTGGTAACCATATGTTATTCAACACCGTTCTGAACGTGTGTGGTCAGTACGAACTTGTTTAGTTTAATAGTCAAATGGACGGTTCGCCATATTAACGTGTGTATTGAAGGTCCGCCATATTAACGTGTGTATTGATTTAATGGACTCGTATTGTAAGCAGCGAAATATCTACGTTACAATCAAATTACCAAGCCAATTTGTAATGAAAGGCTAGCCTCATTGTTCAACGAGACAGTGCAAAGTTGTACATTAAATACTCGTCCGGCGCTTTGATTGTTTCCACAACAGGAAATACAAGAAAGATCAGAAATATAAAGTCAATCTCACATAGACCGTAACAATGAGAAACACGATATCAAAACATAGTTATTTCTGAAAAACATGTTCCATATTCTGACGAAAAATTGATGCTTATATGTACGGTTTATACAATAAGTTTCGCCTCGTAAACTGTCAGAGACGAGTTGGGTGCATTCGTTATATAATATTCTTTACTTATTATAATTATTATCTCTGTATCATCTCCATTTTATGTATCTGTATGTATATCTTGTTTGCACCGCATGGCTACTCGCCTTAACAGTAAAACTGGTGCCAAAAATCCGTTATGGCAATTGATAGTAAATGGTCTTCCTTACAGTTTTTAGATTTGACAGTTTAAGTTTTGTAGTACATTTCAATATTGAAAACTCATTGAATTGTACACTACCGTTTCACCAATTCCTTAGAACTACATTGAACTATAAACATAGTCATGAAACACCATGGCGTTAGGTCATTAACAAATCTTAATACAACCTTACTGTGACGTAAAAGCCTAAAGCTAGTTAACATTTGAGAAAATCATTTTACAATTTCATGGTGTAACCCGGCCTTATTTCAAGTTATAAATTAATTCACCCAGTCGTCCTATCAATTGGATTGGCCAAAATATCATTTATTAATCAAACTCTTTCCTCAATATGTTGGACTTTTCCTTATATTACATACTATCGTCTAGTGTTAAATGGGTATATATACTGTCACTTGTTGCATTCATAATCCAGTACCACACACACGGGCAATGATGTACACACGATTCTTGCTGTTTTGGGCGAAGCCCCGTTTAGAGGTTCGCTTGTATCTTGTTGATTCATTTTGGATTTGGATCTGGACTTTAATGGAAACTTTATCTATGTGCTAGCGTCATTGTTCAGATCGAATAACGCTACACATACATATATAGACAGGGTACCAACAAGGGTTACGATGTTTACAAATGTAAGCCTCCTCAAAAGTAAAAGTATGTCAGAATTCTAATGAGGCATCTGAACCGTCTAACACATTATGCATATTGAACATTCGACAATAGGCCCTATATAAAATAGTCTGTATCCAAAAGAGGCCTTTCAGACGGTTATTCTCTAGAACCTGCGTGTCGCCTGGGATTTTGATAGATTGTGACAGAATAACATAAAATGAAACAAAATGGAATAAGTGTAAGGAGATCACGCATATGGAACTTCAGACAAAGGGAAGTTATTTATAAATGTATTCTGCACGCCTCTCGCTATTGTTATTTTTGCTTAGTTTTGTCAGTACATTGAATACTCAAAATGAGACAGTTTTCTTTGTATCGTTGAATACTAAACAACTGAATGTGGCACTAATGAATTTAAAATTGTTTATGAGTTGTTACAGTGATTTTGTTATCGTGTGTTTTAGCTTAAAATAATTTACACAGTTATTGTGCGAGCTGTTTTTTTGAAAAGGCTGTTTTTTTTGTTTTGTTTTTATAATTTATATCCAACGTGCATTATACTCTTCCGGTGTTATGGTATCACTTAACATCAACACATGTTTTGCTGCACATTGCAAAAGTCTTTTTTTTATCAGAAGCTAAATGTTGCTTCAATTTAAAGGTAAAATAATCGATTCGGCTCCACATATTTTAGGCGTAAAAAAACTTGTGTTTTTTAGTTTCTTTATTCTTTTTATATATGCGACAAGAGGCGTCAATTATCAATGAACAATGTATATACGTACGGATAAAGTGGTTCAATAGTTACATGGGTAAGGTGTTGATGGTCAAAATGTGTTACTAGGATCATCATGATTCTGGTAAATTGAGAAGTACAAAAAAGGTAATGCATTATTAATATCGAGTTCATTATTGAATTTCAGCATTGTGTAATGTTATTTAGTTATTATGGGTGATACAACTTAGTTATTGATATCATGATTGTATTATAATGACAGCTATACAATATTAACACATATTTTTTTTTCCCATTTAACATGTTTTGAAGTCATTCTTACTTTTGTCAAGTATAGAGATTATATGCTGTTTTGTTTGCGCTAAAATATGTGTGTGTTCTATCAAAGAATATCAGGAATCTTTCCTGAAATTCGTTCAAAACTACACACTACAGTTCTTGTTATAATTAAAATTCATTAAACTAAATATTGATTGATGGTGAAACATTTGTAATTTTTCATCAGCTGTCAATCATTTCCAGAAATGGTCCACGCTGCGCAAATGCTGGTTTCACTGTTCTTTACTATTGTGCCTGGGACGGACAGTTGCAGATTGTATACCAACAAGATGAAGTTGGAAGATGTGTATTAGTGCGTATCGGTTAAGACTGATTATACACACGGGATACTAATACTTTCACAGAATTTATCTCTTGAAATTATTTAAAGTGATGTTACGTGTTACCATGTAAATCATTAATCACAATAATTAAAGTTTAAAATTAACAAAGATTACTTATATATTAAATATTAAATTCTTCGCCTAAACATACACTTTAAACTAACTTAAAGGCGACAGATTATTGTTAACGTTAACATATTTTGTTCAAAACGATACGGTCACAACGCTCAGCTTTTTACCATATAATACACAGCATTACAAATCGTCGTAATAAAATAGATTTAAGCATACTTATAATACAAACAACTACATTTCAGTGTATAAGCCCAAAACATACATGTAGCATGGAACATGACGATTGTTAAATATTCGCCATGTTTATACAACATCCAGTTTTATAGGTCACAAAAAACTAATAGTTTTATAAAATAACTACAAAAAGTTGCCCTTGGTGTGGTCTCGCGGATTGATTCTTCGCCTTGGACTCATGAGTGTATTTTTTGTTCCTTTAAACACCCGTATTGTTTTATTTTTCTCCTGTCACTATTTTTCATTAAGTGTTTATTCCATTGGTGGATGTATTATTATTTTATTAACGAATTCAAAAATATTAAGCAAAACATGTCGTTTCTGTCATGACTGACATCATGATGGATTAACATTTGTTTAGTAAATAAACTTTTAAATTTACTACTGAAAATACTTAACTTACATTAAAACACCCGCCTTTTAGGTGTAAAAAGGAAACAACGAACTAATACTAAGGGATTGTGATTACCAATATGTATAATGTACCTTACCATGTGTTGTCATTTTTCAAGGTTATTTATAGTGTAAGAAGCATTTATACATGATAGAGATACTATTTGAATTGAAATTTTTACTATTTTACATATATGTGTATGTTAGGTGTATGTAGATTAATGATTTAACTTTACAACTGTAAGCCTAGGGGCAAAGTGTTCCGTCATGACAATAGCGAAACAAGAAAACGCAGTACAATTTGCGTTACAGTTTGATTCAAACAGTTAAGTTCTTGGTCGACCACTCCGATTGTACAAACTGTATATTTAACTGCATATTTGTATTCATGTTAAGCGTCCATGTGCTGTCGGCAATTAAGATAAACAAAACAACTAAAGCATTTTATAAGTGTATTTTATCGTTTAAAGTCCTTTATTTCTTTAAATTGTCTCATTAATTTATCAACATAAAAAAAAACAAAGTATACTTAGTTGTTATTCCACTTCTTTGCATGCAAGTCGTTTATTGTTGTAAGTATTATGAAAACAAACTTCTTTATTCACAAATCAATGAATGCGTCTCTTAAAAAGTAAACGTATTTAACATTTAACTAAACATATTTAATAAAACAAGATGCCTGTGTGACAGCAAATGTATATTTTACAAAATGAAATAAGGTCACGTTATTGCAGTGGATGCGAAATGCCTCGTGGACGGTTGTTTTATTAAAATTAAGACTTTGTACAGTACGACGGATTTTCATAACAGGGACCCATGCAAGGCCGTCATAGATACGTTGTTTGCATCAATATTGTTAGATAACATCAAAAAACTGAGCATCTATTTGACCTTTTCAAGTCTCTAATATAAGACTGCATAATACCCAAGACAATACTATACTAAAACAAAAATACAGATACGTCATCGATATTTTTTGTAAGTTCGTCTTCTATTTACAACGTACTTTAGATAAATAAGGATTTTTATATAAAACGTAAATTCTATTTGTTCCTATATAAGACAGTTGGGATATTTAAAGTTTTATTTTATCGTGAGGTCACGGAATTCTGCACATTCAATAATATTCAATAAGCCAAGTTCATGTAACCAATACAGCCTAGTCAGCTTTGACCCAATTAGCACGATTTGAACAAATTTTATAGGAGACCCCGTAAATCCTGCTACATACCTAATATAACAGCTGGCTGCAGTGGGGTTTGCAGTTTCAGACAAGAATTTGTTTTGACCTAACTCAGAAGAGGACCACTTGTCAATATGACATAGGAAATACCAAACCTCTGAACCTTGCAGTTTTAAAGGGGGGGGGGGGAGATTGTTTCAAGTTATGTCTTTGTACATGTAAGGTTAACAAGTAACCCACGTAACTAACTGGGCAAATTTTGAACCGGTAGGCATGATTTGAACAAACATTAAAGATGAAGTCTACACGATGTTACTCATCAAATGACAAATAATTGGGTATTGCGGTTTCTAAAGAGATGTTTGTATTATATACGTATAAGGAAACAAATTACCAAAGTGCGGAGACATGGTTTTCCCAAGGCCATTGATTTAAACTTATGTTGCAGACGACTTCTATACGTTGTAACATAGCAAAAACCAAACCGCTAGGACTTTCGGTTTCATATGAGATTCTTTAAGTTTTCATTGTATACATATGAGGACCGTTGGAACTACGGAGCGATGATTTGAGCAAACATTGAGTAGGGCAAAAATACGATATTTCATTTTAATTATTAAATATCAGGGCCATGCGGTTTCATGGGAGATTGTTTAACGTTTACAATTTTTGAAATTTCTTTAATGGTCCCGTGACCAAACGTTTCCATGAAACGGAACCAGTTAAAAAATGTTCATAGACCAACACTCAGCGGGTCTGGTGAGGTACTTTGACGACAAACTTGACGGATAAGCAAACACAAACGGATTTATGACTGCCATCACGGTAGCCTCACTAGCTTACTATGAGCTCGTTGTGCTCAGACGAGCTTACCATAAGATGTAATGTTTTTATTCAATCCATAGCTCGATATCATTTCCGTGTTTAATTTGACTGTATTATGATTTAATTAATTATTGTATTAAAGAAATCGAAGAATAACCCATAGAGTTAAGGTATTTGTTTAAAGGCAAAAACACAACACGGCTTTATATTTAGTTTATAACACATATTGATATATTTTGTTCCACACAATTCAAATTTTAATGTAAAAGAAATGTATCACAACAATAATAAGAACATAATTATTTCTTCAGCTTCAAAACTTTTTCAAAACCAATCTTGACGACACAATGTTAATAGCGTGTACTACAATTCAATTCAATTCAATCTGTATTAAATCGATTTCCAGACTATATTACTATGGTCATAACAACCACATAGTGACTTTTGAAAGCGATTCAACACATCGGACAATCGTGCTGAGATTGTGGACTATCTTGTTGACAACTGCATCGTTATTTAAAGCCACATGATTGATAAATACGTCGCATAAGAATATTGTCCAGAAAAAATAAAACAGAATGGAACAAAATCATCCATGCATTATAAATACTGAATAACAATGCAGATCCGTACAGGAGATAACATCTACATTAAACGAATCTCAACTTGTCGTCTCACGCTAGTCGTAAAGTCAAATACAAAAAGTACGAACAAGCACACACATCAAGATCAAAAAATCAGTCTTAAAAGATGTTTACAGCGAATATGCTGATCAATGTGAGGATGAGAGTCGTCATGTTCATGAGACCTTCCGCTGAAATAATAACACAAATGTTAATTAGAAAATTGTGAAATGTTTCACAATATTCAAACGGGTATAGTGACGTTCACAAAATGTTATAATACTTGTGATTCGGTGATCCAAACGAGCAATTGTTATTAATAGTGAGGTTTAAAATAACGGTCGACCTGTAACTGGATTACAACGGCAAGTAATATTGTTGTTCAGTTTCTTATAGTTTTGTTCACGCTGCAAATACTCCTAAAATATAAGGCAAACATTAATGTGCAATTGCAAATACGTATAACATATACTTGTGTCAGAATCATAGGTTAAATATGCGTTTAAATCATGTTTTTTTATACTACGCCCGTATCGAGCTTTACTAATTGTCAAATGCAAATACTTATGTATATGGGTAAAAACAAATGTTCCACAATCATATAGGCCGCACTCTGTGAAAAGGGGGTATAATGCATGTGCGTAAAGTGTCGTCCCAGATCAGGGACAACACTTTCCGCTTTTATGGTAGTTTTCGTTTAAAGGAAGTCTCTTCTTGACGAAAATCCAGTTTAGGAGGAAAGAGTTGTACCTGATTGACCTGTGCGGACTTCAAAGGCTAATCTGGGACGACACTTTACTCACATTCATTTAAGCCCGTTTTCTCAAAGTGCAACTTATATATTTATCACAATTTTAATATCACCTCCAGAGGAGCACAGTTTTTCTGCTGTTTCAACGTATCCTGTATCACAAGTACACACGTTTTGGGTACATGTGGAATGAGTGATGCACTTTGTACTCGCAGTTCCACTGCAATTTCCTCCACTCCCTACATGAAAGCATATTTAACTAGAAATGGCGCTGCAGAGGCCGACGCGTATCCCCACGCCGCATAGATGTTATATTAAAGGCAATATTGGGTGGGCCCCGGGGTGGGTAATGTGGACATGGATGGTCGAGAAAAACCGTATTGTCATAAGAGAAGTTCAGTTTCAATCAGAAGTGAATCGGTGTAGAAATGAAGAAGTTATAGTAAATTATATTTTGGGTGGGTGTGGCCCTGGGGTGGATTTTGTGCACATGGATGGTCGAGATAAACCGCGTTTTCATAAGAGATGTTCAGTATAAATTTGAAGTCAATTGGTGAATAAATGAAGAGTAATGTCAAAACAAAATTTCGGGTGAGCGTGGTCTATGGGGGCGGGGCGCCCCAGGATTGGTAATGGGGCCATGTATAGTTGACATTGACCGTATTGTCATAAGCGATGTTCAGTATCAATTTGAAGTAAATCAGTGTAGAAATGAAGAAGTTAATGTAAAATAACCTAAAAAAATGAGTGAAAATCTCTGACCCGGCCCCACCCGAACCCCTCCTCGTACACTATTAGCACTAGAACCTTGAAACTTACACACATGGTAGCTATGAGCATATGTGCGACGTTGCACTATTTGGAATTTTGATCTGACCCCTGGGTCAAAATTATGGGGGTTGGGATGGGGCCGGGTAAGAGATTTTCCTACAATTATGGGTGCAAATCCGGCCCCACACCCCATAACTTTTGACCTAGGGGTCAGATCAAAATTTCAAATAGTGCACCGTCGCACATATGCTCATAGCTACCATGTGTGTAAGCTTCAAGGTTCTAGTGCTAATAGTGTAGGAGTAGATAGTGGCCAGGACGGACGGACAGACGGCGGAGATAACCACAATATCCCCACGCTTTTAAAAGCGTGGGGATAATTACTGTATCTGTATGTGCAACTTTATATCGAGAATCTCATATAAGAAATTTTGAAGTTGTCGTAAAAAAAAATTCGTACACATTGTTTTTTTAATCATATCTTACCCACGAAACAGATCTTTTGCGTATCATTCAATTCACAGACCGCATACATTGTTGTCACCAAGTCACAATCACTGTAAGCAGTGCATACCGAACCTAGATCTATAAAAAAAAAACGTGCAGTTATTATATACCCCAGATATCTTCCTCTGACATTCGCGTTTGATTCGAGGTGCGCAGCATGTTAAACTTACAATAACTTTGCACAGTTTTTCGTGTGGTTGTGACATAACTCAACAAATAAAAAATGTCATGTTATTATCGTCTAACACGATATGCCTTCTTCCACATACTTTAACGAATTATCAATTTGTAATATAAATAATGGATATAAAATGTTAAGTAAGAATAATTTTAGGAGAATAGGAAATATACCAAGAATATATACATTTACCAATATAGGGACAGGCGTGTGGGTTTGTGTGTACGTTTATATGTTACATACAAAAATTGAACCTGCTTACTAGCCTTGCAGTCAGCCCCAAGCGCAGTGTAACCAGAGTTACAGGTGCACGTCTTCGTTCCAGAGCCAGGACAGTTCGAATAAGCAACTGTATTGCAGTCTATACTGGTGTTACAAGCGTGGTCTAGGACTGTAACATAACACGTTCGATTTCAAACAGACAAAGTTTGTATTTGTAAAATACCATATTCAAACTAACAGTGTAATAAACGGTTGCCGTGTAACAATCGGGAAAAATAAACGTGTAAATAAGTCTATGTTTTTATTAAATGAGCAAATGTGAGTAATACATTTATGTACAACAACTTCATTTGTTGATTGCATTAAGTATATGAAAGAATGCAAAAACGCGTTCACCGTTTATGTTGGTGTTTTCTATATATTTTGAAAACACAAATAAGACATGAAATTGCGTTTCTGCCTTTTCTTATTTGCAACTATTTAAAACAAACGCATTACAGCTCTTCTTTTTTTATACACTCATATCTGCCAGTTTCAACTCCAACTAAATGGCTATAGTATCTTAATTTTGCTAAATTTGTGCTAATATACATAGTTTCCGTGTAAAGCAATGGTTTGAATTAACTTGATGTATCACACCGAGGTTTTTATTTAACTGTCTTTCCAAAATTGTAAAATACGTAGCCGATGCTGACAAGTCTGTGTTCTAGTAATAACATGTAGAATTTATTTTGAAATCAAACCATTTTAAATTCCAGTTGCCCAGTTCACTAAAACATTATTGTTTCAGATTAGAAACAGTTTCCTGGTACCTCCGATTGAAATTTTTGGTATTTTACAGCATAAGGCCTAATTAATTTATCAGTTGAACTTAACGTTTTGTTCTAGTTTGCTTCAATCAGAGTCGAGCATTTGAACATTTGTTAGCCCCATACCAACATTCCTAGTGCCTATTGGTATACATTCAAACCACACGGCAGCAAGATGCACGTTAGATAAACGGTTAATGTCGTATAATATGAAGATTTAAACACAGTCATCAAACACTGATACCTCATTGAAAACAAACACTGCAGGCGCAATACACAAGAAAAATATATTTTATTTCGCTTATAAATATCTAGATTCGGAAAATACGACGAACAACTGTTTAATTTGTTGCGGCCATATTGCATACATAGTGTGAAAAAGAATACCATAACCAGATATCCCATTCTGTGTAAGTACCATACAATCATTATCAGAAACATCAACAGCCATGACACGTTACAACTTTGTATTTTAAAAAATCGATTATTTCGAAACAGTCATAACCCATAATGACATATTATGTGTAATAAATAACAAGGATCTGTAACATATTCTATTGTCCGCAATTCACTATAATTATCGTCATTCAAAATCACCTGTCTCGCAGAGTTTATCAGCTTTGTCCTTGTACTTGGTTGAACACCCGCAAACATTGTTGGTGCAGACCGCACCGCTGACGCACATGTCTGTGTTCATAGAGCAGTTACCGGTACTACCTGGAATGAACATAAACATATCAACATTGTTCGATTTGTTTCATAATTACATACATTAAATTCAGGCATCAGATAAAATGATATACTGGATTAAAAGTTAGGACGATAATTCCTCAAATAGTACACTGAAGATAATTAAAGTCGTTCCCTTTGTTGGCGACACAACTTCTCAGATAGTTAAACACTTGTGCAAGATTTGAAGAATCGTTAATGTATGGCGAAGTTCACAAAAGAAAATGTCTAGTTTGACAAAGGCATGTGTTTGACCTTTGGTCTTGTGATCGGCTACCGTGGCACATATATGAATACTATACATATCATGTGGTATAGGGAAACAATTATCGGAAGTAATTTTAAACTCATTTATGAATTTCAGTTTATGGAGTTGAACCGCAGTACAATTATTTGACCATATATTTCGATCTGAATGTTTGACGCACTGTCTTAGGTCAACATATTCGGTTCCTATGAAACATAATAATCTGGAGTTTAAAGACAGTGAATTCATGCATGTGAAGATATGAATTGGAAAAATAACTGTGAACGGAATAGTGTAGTGTCCTAACAAAATTCTTAGCTTTAATAAAAGCATGCGTTTAATTAAGTTCAACTTGTTAGTATTCAATACATTAGAAGATATTTCTTTTTATATTATTGTAAACGCTCTTCTTGATTTAAACATTTGATCCGTTTATTGTTGAATAATAAAATTTTGCTATTGCTTCCGTTCCAGGGTTTTTGTATAATTTCCATCCTACTCTTAACGCAATCATCACATTTTAAGTACAAGTTTGATTTGCTTGCTTGCAGTAGTTAATATTTCAATATGCAGTAAACTATCTGTCATAGAGCGCAAATCCATCATACTTATCAGAGCAGTTCTGAGAAGTATAAGAAGCAGAGGCTTACCTATTTTACAGATATGGGGTGTGACTTGTACGTCGCACACAGCAGTGGTGATTATCGTCGTATTACAGTCAGAAGTGGCGGTACAAACTGCCCCTAGGTCTGAAATATAAATATTAGTAAGATATATTAAATTGTATTGTTACAATGTTAATTTTAAACAAACGTTTGGTTTGATTTATGTTTTATGTAATGCGTAATGAATTGATGATCTGAATTCAAATAGCATTTGAAAATACTTAATGGAACATAACATACAAAGACACATCTATTCGTTTCTAAAAATAAAAAAAGTCCTTCGTTCTGATTTAAAGGGGCATATCGACGACTTTGAAATAACTTTAGACACGTTTACAAAATGCATATTACATCTTTTCAAGCGTGTATTAATCTAGTTCTATCATACCACTGCATTGATATCTGACTTATAAAACGTTGCATGATATATATTTTATATCATGTTCAACAGGAAGTTCTTATATCAGTCGATGTGTCATATTGCTAAGACTTAATAAATAAGCAATATTGTATTGTAAAAATGAATTAGATTCATCAAAACAAACAATTTGATACCAAGATGTGTTTCATTTAATCCACAGAAAGCGACACAAACAGCAAAATACGTATTTTCCAAATATTAAAAATGAATGTGTAAATGCTGATGACGTCATGTTCAACAGGAAGTTGTTAAATCAGTCGATGTTTGGATGTAAGTTATTTTACCCGGAATTATCTTTAAAGTCATCATTTTTAGAAAATTAAAATCAGATTCAACAAAACAAACAATTTGAAAACAGATGAAAATCGATAGTATCACAAAAATTGTATAAACTTGAACTCTATACTATCGCTATTTTTAGATAACACTCGGGTTTTTCCAAAATTTAACGAAAGAACAAAATCGTCAGAAATGCGATATTTGATAATTATTAATGGAAAAAGGGAGGAAATAATAGGAAAAATAGAATATTATGTGAGTTTTGAATAAAGATGAAGTTTACCATGCGAGGCTTAGAAACATGGTAGCGCGATAGACAGCGAAACACTCATTTCCGCTAAACATGCAGGATCGTAGCGATTTTATTTCATTATTTCTTTTAAAATGGGGACTTATAGAGAGGTATGATAAACAGAAAAAAAACGGTAACTGCCTTATCTTTTTGTAATTTATCAGGCTCGGCACGAATACAATAACGGCTCGGCAAGCCTCGCAGTTATATTATTCTAAGCCTTGTCTGATATTTTACAAAAATATCAGGCAGTAACCTGTTACTCTCTATGTATTGACATCTTGAAAAATGTATCGTGTAGAACAAAAATACACTGTCAGATTTTCTTTTTCGATACAGAACTCGCGCTTCAACGAGAATTGTGTAAGTCTACAATAAGGTTATTAACAGTGTCACGTGTAAAGCGGACATTCTTATTCATTCCATTCACTACAACTACTCATATTCCCGTGCGAGCGCAAAGTACCACATTGCCTATTCGTATAATTATAAAAAAATAAGTGTTTTACAAAGCATTTACAAAAACACGACTTTACTTCAATAATCATTTCACTTATTATTATTTTTGAAAATATGATACGGCACTGTAATTGCCGTCGAAATGCCTCTTTAAATACAGTGGGATTTGCAAATGATTAGAAATTATACGTAACAAAGACTGTAGTAACACAAAGATCTTATTTCAGAACTTTAGAAGCGTTACGGAATTACGTTAGTTTGCTCTTAGTCAGAGAAGAAATTAGAAAAAAAGAAAATCGCGTGTGCATGGTAAATTAAAACATATTACACTTACTTCTAGTGTCAGATAGTATAAAATAAAATTCATAGGAGTGCATTGGCTTGACGATTCAGAAGTGGTCCACGTTAATCAATATAGAAATAGCTATATACAATAATATTCTCCAGTAAATAGAACATGCGTACGTTGTTAACTTGGCCAAACTTATAGATCACAATAAAAACAAAATTGCCCTCGGTATGATGATGCTGCGAAAGAACTTTTCAATCAGCTTTACATTTGCACTTAAAAACTTGTATGACTCGTTCGTTTGTGTTCATATGTGGATCATAACATCATTTGAATCTACTTTGCCCATAAATTCTTAAGTGGTATCCATCTAAAGTTTAACTGAAACACGTTTCTTTTCCCCTAAATATAAATAAAATGAATGATCTGTCGTAACTGACAATACAGGCAACATAATTGATATTTGTATTGTTTTATTCTCATTTAATTAGCAGTAGTTCAAGCTCATTATATTGCTTTTTTTGTTAAAAAAATCCGTTCCATTAAATTCGCGATATAAATTTACAAAGAAGAGATGCGAACAAACATTGCGTTTTTATTCTTTAAGATTAAGTAACTTACTTTTAATCGTGTCACCTTTGTATATTTTACTGGGCAGACTTTGATATGTTCGTATGGAATTGTGATTATCAAATATTTGATTTGCCTTGTTAAAAGTGCCCTATGGCCACCACCGTTTAATATCACATTCATGGTTTTGTATTAATTATTCAAATTGTAAGATTTTATATTAACAATTTAGTTGTTATCTTGACTTTTAAATTTACACAACAGTACAAAGGTACCTGAATTGCTCGCTCCGCTACACTGTCCAAACACAAGTGCCAACACGAAAATGCTGACGACAACTGCTTTTGGAAACTAAAACAATAATAGAAAAAGATGCACAAGAGCGTCACTAAAGCTCGACAGCATCATTAAGAACAAAAAGTTAAACATGAAATGAGAGGGCCACGTAAGGAAACAATTCGTAAAGGACATAATAAACATAAGAAAACATGTTTACAGACTGTTTTTTCTCATAGTGAGTGCGAGGGTGCATGAATAAAAACCAAGTCATAAATATGTGAGTGAATGAGTGAGGCGTGCTGGCGTTCGTGCTTTTTGGCGGGCGGGGCGAGCTTTGGCGGGCGAGCTTGGGCGGGCGAGCTCGGGCAGGCGAGCGGGCGGTCGAGCTAACGAGTGAGAGATCGGGCTAGTGAATGACTGAGTGAATGAGTGAGTAAGTGATTAAATTAGCGATAAAGCTAGACAGACAGAACGACAGACAGAACGACAGACAGACAGAACGACAGACAGACAGAAAGACAGACATACAGACATACATATAGACAAACAGACAGACATACAGACAGACCGACAAACAAAAGGACAGACATATCGACAGACAGACAGACAGAAAAACAGACTGACAGACAGAAAGACAGACAGAAAGACAGACAGACAGACAGACATACAGACAGACTGACAGACTGTCTGACAGACTGTCTATTTCGCCTCGATTATTGTCTAAAAAAAACAAAGAGTATAAGTTCCGATTCTCGCCTTTGGATATCTTTTTGTTGAACACTTACGGATCGAACCAAACCATATTTATTACAAACAAAAACGAGTATTCGTCTTTTTTTCTGAATTAACTTCAAATTACCAAATTTGTTTACGTTATATTCAAAAAGGCGAACTCAGTAATATCGAGTTCTAAAAAGTATAATAGTAAAATATCATGAAATCATTAAGCAAATATAGATGTTAATTTACACACGGTTGATGAAAAAAGGATGCACGTAAGAAATTTATACAAAAAAAATTGCATCCAAATACAAAGCACACTCCCTCATTATATTTTAGGATCCGTAAATGCTCAAAATATATGAATACTTCCTACAAAAGAGTTACCAAATAAAAACATCAGTACTCCGTAAAGCACTAGCCAAATTTCATCGCTAGATGTAGTCTGGTAACATTCATTAAACGAGATACAAAAAGCTCGTTTGTATTTTTTTGTAGGACAATATATTCCATATAAATTTCCATCGACGAACATTTACGAGCGAACGCGAGATTGTCTTGAGGCACCGTCGGAAGCATGACGTAGTTGCGCTTTACCTACTGGAGTTTGAAAAGTAGGTCACTTGTTTTTATTATGCTCCCCATATATATATATATGGGGAGCATATAGTTGCCAGTTTGAAGTTCCGTTATTCATTCCTTCCTTCCTTTTTTCATTCCGTCACACTTTTATTACAGTTTCTCATAGCGCTTCTAATACTTTACCGATCTCTTTCATATTTGGCATGTAGGTACCTTGCATGGACCTCTACCTTTTGATGAGGTTTGAGGTCACTGGGGTCAGGTTCAAGGTCACCTAGGCTAATAAAAGATTTTCTCAAGGTCACATTTTGATTATTTTTTTCCCACAAAATTAACCCCTATATCGACAAAGCATCATTGGGGAGCATCCATCAGTTTTACTGATATCCTTGTTTTTAACTTGTTTACATTTCAAAGGAAATTCTTTAGATTTCAATTATTAGATTAACTTTTCTAAGTCTATTAGTTCAAACAGCGTTTACTGTATGGCTTTGTTTATATAATTGAAAGTGTGTGTGTGCAATCGCGTGTAACTGACTCTAAAATAATTGCGCAATATAATGAATGCTTAAAGTGCCGTGATAATAAATAAATTTAGCTTGCATTAATTTTGCAAATTAACGCATACCGAACGAATCAAATCCTGACTCGATATTATCCGTAAAACGAAACAAGATCAGATCGTCAAACGATTTTCAGATGCTAAAAAGTTGTAGAATGTTTGTTTTTTAACGTGTTTACACCAATGTTACTTGTTTTAGGGTCTTTCTATTGTAATTAACCTACGTATGGGACTTTTTGTTGTTGGAAGTTTGTATATAACATACAAGTATTGGGCAGTGTGTATGGATCTTTAAGAGAAGTTTTTCAACGCCAGAACATCGAAATGCACAAAACAAGTTAACTCAACATTTAATAATGAATTTACTATATGTATTTTATTTGCATTTGAATAACTAACTTTATTCTTAGGTTAAATAAGATTCTGTAAAAAGAACCAACACACGTCAACCACTTAAAACATATATTGTAGAGCATATTGTAACGATATTTTAAGAATTTAACTAAATCATAATCATACACATTATTTTAATAAATGTACAATCTTATTCCGTCCTTACTCGTAAACCTGCAGTGACGGATACTTTGTTAATCACCAAAACATATAACATAATTAATGCAGATTACTATGAAAGATTCATGTAAGGAGTTTTTGTATCTACTTAAATTCACTGTCCCGAATCAAACCATTGCTATCCATCGTACCCAATACTCTTACAATAGCTTTATCGGTTCTGAAATCAAGACATCTAACAAAAAGTCTTCAAGTATTTTCAAGTTTTATGAAACGAAATACTTACCATTACGGAAAGTGCCGTTTTTTCCACAACACAGAACTATAAAATACTGATAAACTTATCCACGTCCACGCTATTAAATTTGCTTTTGCATCACGTTTTATAGGACATGAATCTTAAGATAGCTCCGCCTTTTTAAATTGATATAACTTGTGAAATAAGAACCTGGCGGGCAACTACATGCAGAGTATGATATGGAGCCCTTTCGTTGGATGTGTTGCATGGACTGACATGTGTCGTTAATCACGTACAGACCCTAAGGGTGGTTATCGACTACACAATATCATCGGCGTAGTTGCAACCCATTACCTTAAGTTGTTATGATCATTCCTAATGTGAAAAAGGCGGTCCGATTTAAGGTCAACAGAAAAAATGTCAACTCTGTGCACACGCATTTCACCTAATAAATGCATGATTTTCGTTGTCTTTGTTATGCATTGATAATCCGTGTTATTTTCTAAAAAGTAATTTGTAAAGGTTTCATACAATATATAGTTGTGTTGATTCGGTTAAAGCTTACGTTATATGGTATCATGGTTTCATAATATTAACTATCGTGTACACGCATATATAAAGTTTACAAATGTCCATATTAAAAGACATCGATGTAAAATTATTTCTAAATTAGATAATACCTCAAACCTCTTAAAAAATAATTATTTTATAAAGAATATTATTGTTCCTGAACTTTATCTATCATTTCGATTATTGTAGTATAATACTGTTACTTATGTTAACCACGTTATAATTACCAAATAACATTCATCTCCGAGTTATAAGTTCTAATTAAGCCAGGGCATGTAAATAATGTATGCTTTATGAAAGGAGACATAGGTTTGAAACAGCGCATGTATAATAATAAAAGCTTCCATAGAAATGATATATCATATGTTGAAACTGTAATTGAACTAATCTCATAGTTTGACTACTTTATTTATAGTAAGAAACATTTCTCAAAGTTCAATAATATAACCCATTTTAGACGTTTCACCGAAAATAGTTTGTCGACAAATGATGGTACTTTATGAGGAAAAAATGGCGCAGCCTAAGCTCAAGCATTTATAATTGCTACATACAACATCTTGTGTATTGTGTTTAAAAAAAATGTCCGCTTGCATTTAGTCTAGGACAGTGTTCTTTGTATGCATTCACTCGCGTTGCGTTGTACTTTGTTATCTGAGTACTGTTACCGCTGACATTTTTAAATGACAAGTTTGAAACCTTTAAAACTTCACCTTATCTATTATAAACCTAGTTGAGCGCAATTCAAAATAAATATCGGTTTGATTAGTCGGAAATTGACAGCTGAATCAAAATAGAACCTACGAACTGTTTAACATGGGATTATATAACCAAAACTTGAGCTTTAATCGAACATTGGGATTACATAATGATCAAATTTCAATCCAATTAATCTTCATTTGTATTTTCCATCTTCTTAGGGCAGGGTATAAATATCATACAAGCCCGCGTTCGAGACACAACTAAACTTGTCTTTATTTTGCTATCATCTCCCGGGTGTCACGGTGGGAATCGTATTACATGTAACCTTTTATCTAAGTTTCTGAACTTTCATATCTTCTTACATCCTTTTATGGACTCTTGTAGATATTTCAGAAAATACTTCTGTTTGTATCAGATTACGAAACAAAAACTTCCCACAGGCCCTATCGTTGGACGACGTAGTGTATTTTTATCAAATTTTAGTCCGTCAATTTGATTTTTATGCAATGCTGGAAATAAAGCTCATTTAGTGTCGCGTTTTAAGAAAACCGGGCATAATGCTTGTGAGTAAATTATCATCCCAGATTAGCCTGTACAGTCCGCACAGGCTAATCAGGGACGACAATTTCCGCTTTTATGGTATTAATTGTTAAAATGATGTCTCTGCTTAGCGAAAACCCAGTTTAGGCGGAAAGCGTCGTCCCTGATTAGCCTGTGCGGACTGCACAGGCTAATCTGGGATTATACTTTACGCACAAGCATTTTGCCCGGTTTTCTCACGATGCTCCACATATATATATATTCGCACATCTCTCAGAAATTGCAGTTATTGCGAAACGTTTTCCAAGTGTTACAACAGGCGTTTTATATGTTCACGAATTTCAATTTATATATATGTGGAGCGTCGTGAGAAAACCGGGTAAAATGCTTGTAAAATGACACTTTACGCACAAGCATTTTGCCCGGTTTGCTAAGAACACGACACATATGTACATAGATATCCACTGTTATAAAGCAAAATGTCATCAATACTAAGACATTAACATCTGCACTACAAGAATTCTGTATTAAGCCACCATTGCTGAAGTTTTATGTCACGTATTAAAAATACGGACTTTAAGAAATATCATCTTAAGTGTATACGCTAGTATATTTTTTATATTATCCGATGATTTCAGTTTTTTAAAGGTTTTCACTCTTTATTTTAGGAAAAATAACACAAGACGAATGTTTAGTGCACCTCTACGTTCAAAAGGTAACACTGGTTGTGAGTGTACCAATTGCAAATTAATTCGAAAATCATGTACATTAATAAGGTTTCATTTGGTTTGTGTCCTTAATTATAAAAATAAGACACACCATACCTATTGTAACGCCATACGCGCTTTACTTAAGCATTTGTCGTAAATTTCAAACCATTGGCAATAACATGACAAAAAAACTCTAATTTATTGCATTTACATGTGATCGCTAAGTAAACGCGGTATTTGTTCTTCATATGCATATAGCATTGCGATAGATGACACGCATACACAAGTTTTTCATTTGATAACGCCATTTACTAGAATGATATAATCCTGTAACCAAACTTCATTACAATATAAGGGTAATGCATTGTCGCTCCCATACATAGTGTGACCGCGTAAGTCGCTTAACATAATCTTGCAAATCAAATTTGGTATCAACCGTTTTATACTTTTCAAGTGAATTTCTCCATTTTTTAAAGTTCATTTCCCCTTTTATCTCCCATGGAGTGGTTCACTTGACGATTATTTTATTCATAACATAATCTTTTTCCAGATTGATTGGCTACTCCGCCAACCGCAAGCAAAACTTGGCTCAGATTAAAATACACATGTTTTCATCACGCACCTTCAGTATTCAAATGTAATATCGTAGTTAAAACTACTGTACGGTCATACAAAATAACCATGAACAAACCTGATTCATAGACTTCGTTTTTCATGGCCACACTGAAAACATGGTTTCCATGATTATGATGACCAAGATTAGTCATGTTTTATGGTCTTGTACATTACCGTAGTAAAAAATGTTTAATTCCCGAGTGGTACATCGCCAACGTAGACATTTGGTTAACCTTGGTTTGGCCAAGATTATAATGATCATGATTAGTCATGTTTCATGGTCTTGTAAAGTTCAATGTTCAAACATGTTTCATACGCTGCCAGGTACCATGGTTAACCATTGTTTGAGCACGATACAATGTTTAATTTATGCAATTAAAGACTGGATAGAAACAACTTTCTGAGGATGATTGATGTTTATTTTATTGTTTTTTAACTCATTATGTACATCAAACCGTGCCTATATATAGATTAAAGAGTGCATAAGGTAACCTGCCAACCTCAAACAGTGTTATGAAATACTGGTTATGAAAAATTTCCAGATGATGATTGATCGTTATGTCTATGCTTTTAAAATTATTATATAAATAAAAGTGTGCTGATATATAGAGTAGGGCTTGTAGTAGTGGATTTTTATTTAAAAAAGAAACGTTTAAAATGAAAATGTATTTGGTATGTCCGACTGTTACTCACGGGCAAAATCTACCGTAGCCACTGCATGACAATGATTTATGTTTAGTCAGTGCAATATTTAGGAAAATTGCATCAATGCAAACACGCTGAGTAATACGTATCTACATTAACATATATTAAGTAAGAAACAGACACATTTAAATGTGTCAAATATGTAAGAATTATTTATCATTGGTAGAGATTTGTGATACCGCACATGTTATTGATCTGTAATGGGCAAACAACATCAAGTGACAATGATTCGTTGCCAATCACAGACAAATTTGAAAAGTGTACAAATTCCATAGCAATCATCATACACAAATACTATTATTGCAAATAAACTAAGTTTCAGTCACTTTCTAACTAGTGCAGGTTGATATGGAACGTTTGGGACATACTTTAGATTGAATGTGTGTCATGGTCTAGATAACACTGTGGTTTAACATGGTAAGACCAAAGTCAAATCATGGCCAATCATAGTGCAATTAAAGGCCTGCCAATCAAGCAACAGTTTCACCAACCATGTTTGAAAATGTTTAACCATGGTCAACCATGATTCAAGATTTACATTTTACTAGGGGAATGTTTTTAACCATAAGCAACCATGACTCGACCATGGTCTTACTGAGGCATTAAAGTCAGACCGTCGTCACATTATGGTTATTCGTGGTCAACATCGCTCAGAGTGAAAGTCGGATCAGACGGAATGTTTTGATAACTTTTCATTATGATCATACTCGATTTAAGGTCTTCATCTAACATGTGGTAGGGGTTTGATCTTTTGCGAATGTTTGAGCACAAATTGGAAATATAGTTTCTTGTTAAGTGGACAAATAATTAAAACCGATCGTTAATCTGCAAAAAGCGGGTTGCAGTCCAATGTATGATCGTTAAGATCAACTAAACATATTGGTTATTTATCTGTGACATTTGGATTGAAATTCATCAAGCAGATAAAGATGAGTTGAGTACTCAAGCGTACGACCCTTGAGATGAACATTGAAATGAGAAGCGCAATGCTTAATTCCTACAGCTTTGTAGGGGCATAAACATCATTAAATCCTTGAAAAGGTTAATTCAAGGCATTGCAATGTGTATATTTAAGTTGTTGAAAGGCTCACCGAATTTCAGACTGAGCCCAGTATAAATAACAAAACACAAACGTGTATTTAAACTTTAACCTGATAGCAACGTAATTCAAATAATAAAGCACTACAAGATTCTATAATTTAGATTAGATTGCAATATAATAACCTCGTTTTTTTGTAATATTTAAACTAGAAACAGACTTCACAACTTTCTAAGGCACGATTCAATAACGTTACTTCAAGCATGAGCTTAATCCTTTCTTGAACGTAATACTATGTCCTATGGAAAAAAACTGCTATCGAGTTCCATTTAACTGTCACTTACCAATATCTCCATAGCGACCAACGCGTACACTGGTAAGATGTTTATTACGTGACTATCACAGCATCATGGCGGCCATTGTTTTATTGAAAGTTGTTTAATCGTTGATTGTAATGATTTAAGTGGTTGTTGTTAGCTATCAAAATGGACTTTTGGTCGTTGTTTGCAGATGGGTAGTATTCGCAGATGTAATACAGAGTGAAATTGTTCGGGAGAAAATCGATGTGGTCGTCATGGACAGAGTGTTGCTATTCAAAGGTGGTCGCCGAGGCAGGTTATACTGTATTTTTAATACAATGCCAGACACCATTCAAGTACATTGTTGCTTTTTCAGCAATTTACAGCAATTTACACAAAATTTATACGAAGTGTTTTTCCCATCTACTGTTATTTTAAGAATCGACCATTAAACTCAACTTGAGCTGCAATACCGAATTCATATAAATACTTCCTGAAAGATAGCATCGATTGAAGAGACAAACAGTATCTTTACTATCTGAATTGTTTTATCATACTACCGTTGTCCTCTTGATTTGCGCCGATACGATTAAGATCAATTTGGTCTTTTTAAAACACGCACTTCACGTAGAAATTGATGCAAATGCATAGACATGTTTTGAAGTGTCATTGCCGCAAAAAAACACTACGAAAAAACGATACTGCAACTATATCTATCATTCTTCAGTGTTAATATTATGCAAACATTTACCAGTCCCAAACATAGTTTATAGTATTGAGCATTTATGACAATTAATCATTTTTGAGAGTGCAGGCATATATTTATCACATCTTTAATGAAAACACATGTTTTAAAGCAGTTTGCTTGCAAGACAACCAGTTCGTTGTTTATGGATGTATTCACATAAAATCCACTAAAGCAAAAAAGGCAACCACGGCGTTTAATGAATCGGTAAGCCTTTAGTTAAAATTGCCTCAACAGCAACTCTTACTCTTTAACGACCTTTGTTCCCTTTAACGACCTTTGTTATAAAAAGTCATTAAGTTTGCAATTGGTAAAAATAAAATTGAAATACAAACACCGTTAACACGGTTTCAGAGGAGGAAGTGCTAAAGAATAAACGAAACCCCCGTTGTATTATATTAAACATAATGTTCTGCCTGTCTGCTGTACAGCAGAACACTCATTAATCAACATTGATTGAAAATCCCCATTAGCCTATGCAGATACTCGTGAATACGACAGACACATAGACACGACACACTTATGGTTATGCAACAGATACGGGTTTACTATTCGGTAGTAACGTTAACTCGTTCTTTATAAAACAAAAATAGAAGTAAACAATATTTGATTTTGGTACCATATTAAGATTGATAATATATTGTAGAGAACATTCCTCGTTCATGTTCATATGTTGATTTACAATTGATGCAGGGGAACGATACCTGGTTTGACCATTGCATTCACATAGTCGACACAGGACAGATGGCACCTTAATTATTTTCCACGACCACTATCAATGAGGCTCAAGATGAAAAGCTTTTGCGAATAAGGCCCGATTTCAGCAAATCTTCAAAAGCCTTGAGTGCCGTGCAACGTTGGTAACTCCTATGTTTCATTTATTCATTGAAAAGGTATTGGCTCACGTCTGTAGTAGCCGTGCGACAACACAGGTCTATTCCAGAGTGTTCTCTTTTCCCTTCACTCTTCTTTGCATAAAGACCTTTCATGTAATGCAGTGTATCGCTTTCACTAGCTTCATACATGTTCAATTTGCAACAAGAATAAGTTTAACTTCATTAAGTTGAATTCTTCTCACACTCAGTGGTCATTCGAGTCTCCCTCAGCGGACGCAAACAAACTCACTAATCTATTAACAGTTCGGCTATTCACATTTCAACATCTATTCTTCGATCATCATGATACGAAAAGGTGTTCTTCAGTCGTACTGTACATGTTAAAGGGCTTTTTATATTTACCACAATTCAATCATTACCAACGTGTACCTCTCTTTGAAAACTTTCTTTGGTTCAGTCAACAAAAAGATGATCAACCATTCTATTTTATCTACAAACATATCAACAATAGTGTATGTATATACCGAAATTGTAAACATCATCAACCACTGTGATCTTTCTATCTTTACTGGACGGCTGATGCATGGTGTTTCAGAGCTATTTAGCATAACTATACAACGACTTAATTTAATTTCTGCTGGGTTTCAACTGATAATAACCAAATAATCATAGCCCAGATGAATAGCGTCTTCTATATCAGAAACGATTATCTCTTGACGCTTGTCCATGTTATCGAGTCCTGTTTGAACATGCTCTTCCCCAATTTCAAGTTCCGCATGCCTCTCTACAACACGTACCCTGACTAAAGCTTTGTCCATTCTCGCGTGACGACTTCTAGTATGCCCATGTTGAAACTATTGTTCTTGAGATGCCTGTATCCAAGGTACACAAGAAATTAATATGGTATTCATTTGATTTGGGTTCTTAATTATACAAGTATGACATGCAATTACTATTGTAACGCGTTAAGCGCTGTTTTAAAGCATCTGTCGCTAATTTTGAACAATTGCCAAAAACATGACACGTAATCGCTAAAATGCGTTTGATTGTAAGCGGTTGCTTAGTGAACTCGGTATTTGCTCTTTACGTGCAGATAGGATTACGATAGATGACAAGCATAAAATGTCAGTTTAGTTTGTTAATAATGAGTGTGTGCATTTGATAACGCCACTCGCTAGCATGATATAATTCTGTAAACAAACTTCAAATCAATCTATAAGTATTGGTTTTGCGTTGGTACTCTTTACATAATCTTGCATATTGAATGCTTGTTTCAACCCGTTTTATAATTTTCAAGTGCATTTCCCCTTTTATCCCCCATGGGGAGATTGTCTTGTCGATTATATTATTTATAGAACCACTCTGTACAGATTGATTGAATATTCCGCAACAAAAAAACTAGAGATTTAAACAGATTAAAATACTCATGTTTACATCATACGGCTTATGTAATCCCATTTAAGAATGTATTTAACTTGTTTATAGTCATACAAAGTAACCATGATGATCAAACCTGTTTCATAGACCGCTTTTTTGCCGCCACCCTATGACCATGGTCACGCATGGAATGACTATGATTATTATTACCAAAATTGTTCATATTTCATGGTCCTGTACTTTTCCAGGGTTAAAATGTTTTTTGGACCTCGTGGTAAATTGCCACCCTAGAACTATGGTAAACCTTGGTTTGGCCACGAGTATTATGATCATGATAATTCATTTTGTATTGTCATTGTAAAATGTTTCAGAGGCTGCCTAGTACCATGGTTCACCATAGTTTGATCAAGATCTTCACCATATCATATATTGTAGGAACTTCCATAGTTCATGTAGAAATATCTCTATTCTAAGGTCATTTTACAAAATTTATTTATGAACTTTAATTAATTTGGACGAATTATAAGTCTGAAACTTATAACGATAACTATTATTGTGATCAAGCTGCTAGTGGTGCTGGTTATTATGATGCAGTTTTTGACGATGAAGTAATATATGTAATAATGAATATGGTTATGGTGTTATCATCCTTGATAATTATACAGATTAAAAGAAAAAAACTGGTAATAGTAATGAAATATGTTAAAGAGTACAGGTCGATGAGTAACGTTTGGCAATTATTTACGATTGACCCTGTTTCATGCTCAAGAATACACTGGCTTTTAAATTTTAATACCAAAGTCAAATAATATTACAATGGTAGACCTGAAAGTCAAACAACAGTTTAGCAGCATGACCAAACAAGTTATAAACACGTTTTACTATGTCCAAACATGATTCAAGATTTACATTTTACAAGGGTTATGTTTTTTTACCATTAAGTAACCATGATTTTACTATGGTCTGACTGTGGTAAACGTATTAATTCATGGTCAATATCGCCCAGAGTGAATGTCGAATCGGATGCCATAGCCAAACATGTTTTGACCACGTTCAACTATGGTCAAACTAGATTCAGGGTGTTCATTATAGGTAGGGGTTCATTCTTCTGCGAACGTTTGAACGAAATCCACCAAGCAGTTAAAGAGGAGCTGGGTTCACACATGGGTACAATATTATATAAAGTTGAAAAAATACTCAAAAAATCCTGCCAAAATGGGTTTCAGTTGTACGTTCAATTGAACATATAGGGCATTCAGCTTTTGAAGTTGGAGCGTAAGACCGTTGAAATGGACATTGACATGAGAAGTGAAATGCTTTAACCAACTACAAAAATCCGTCAAACGATTAAGTCAAGGCATTACAATGTGTATATTTAAAACTGTTGAAAGGCTCACCAAATTTCAGATTTCCAGTATGAATAATAAAACACAAACATGTATATAAACTTTAACTTGATAATAACGTAATTCAAATAATAAATATTTCACGATAATATTATGTAATTTCGATTAGATTAGATTAGATTTCAATGTTATTACCAAATGGTTAAATATTAAAACTAGAAACAGACTTCACGATGTTCTAAGGCACGATAAAATAACGTTACTACAAGCATGAGCTAAATCTATTCGTGTTGACAAGATCGCAATATCTAGCGTCATAAAGTACAATTTTCATATGATTGTAATGCTTCGTAGAAAGAAGCGCCGTAATAAAGTGTGTAAACTTCCTGAGTCTATACCTTCAAAGTATATCAAAATATTAATAAGCTAAACAAAAGAAAGCAGAAGTAAATACAATTTATATAGAAAATGATCACTACCACCCACAGTTCGAAAATTAATATTGGTTCGTGATGCATGTGATGTCAGTAACCCTTAACGTGTTCATGCTAAATTTTCGTGTGAGTATGTCCTATAATTGCAGATAAAACCAAGATAACATGTTTGGAAATATTTAAAGCTATTGCTTGGCACATATAATACATGTATATCTATTACAGAATATTAACGGGCATGAAAAGATGAAGACATGATACAATTACAGACACCAGTCAAGTACAGTGTTGCTTTTTCGTCATTAACAGCAAATAAAACAAACATTATACAAAGTAATTTTCCCATTTACAATTATTTCAAGAATCGACCATTAAATTCAACTTAAGCTGCAATACCGAATTCATATAAATACTTCCAGAAGGCTAACATCGATTAAAACAGACAATTACTATCTTTACTGTCTGAATTGTTTTATTATTCTACCGTTGCCCCTCTAGATTTTTTACTGATACGATTAAGATAAATTTGGTTTTCAAAAAACACGCACTTCAGGAAGCAATTGATGCGAATGTATAGACATGTTTTGAAGTATCATTGCCTCGATAAAGCACTACGAAAAAAAGATATTAGAGATTGCAATAATTCGACTTTATCTATCATTCTTCAGTGTTAATATTATGCAAACGTTTGCAAGTCCCAAATAAAGTTTATTGAGTAGTCATGACAAGTAATCCTTTCTGAGAGCATATATTTATCAAAACCTTAAAGGGACTGTAAACCACGAATGACGAAAAAAGAAAAGTTCTAAAATACCGTTTTTTTACAATTATTAGTTTAAATAGATTAAAATATCACGACTGGTATATTACATTTCTTGAAAAGAGTTCATATTTTCAGTATATTCGGTAATCAAATTTCGCTATGTGAAATCGAAAGTACATCGCGAAAATAGGTGAAATAACGATATNAGACACACCTATATATATATAGTACAATAATTATCACATATTCACAAAATATTCTCTATATATACAAAGTATTTTGTCTGGTGACTAATATATCATGACAAGCTTTGGCACTGTATTTAACAATTTCGTCAGTAGATAATATGTAACAGAATTTGTTATCATCACTATACTCAGAGAAATCCGGATTTATTTCAAATATCTTTGTGAACAACTTTTCTCTAATATCTTCGTAGAGATTACATGACATAAGTACATGATATTCGTCTTCCACTTGGTTTATACAGTTAAAACCACAACGGATTTAGCAAATGCACTTCTATGGGACCTAGGTATATATTATTATTAACTTAAGACTCAGTGGTATATGTTTGCTTAAACAGCTTGTATGTTCTAATGTATTTCCTCCTCTGCCATGAGCAGCTTGTTCTCTGTTAATATTATTTAACCAAACCGCCTTATAGTCATTAAACAGATCATCAATACTGTTATTGGTAATATATTTGCGTTCAGATACCGAATAGCTATAACTGATGTCCAGCGGTACTTTCATACATATCTTGTGGTGCCAGTTCTTTGTGTGGTGTCTTTTCATGTAAGACCATTTAAACACTTTGTAGTTGATACGGTTATTGTCCATACTATTTTACCGGAACCAGTGTGTGAGAACCGACTTCCACTGCCGTGCATTTGGGGGGAGCCAACCCATATCTCCAGTTATTCTCGCGTCAGGTGTATATTTTCCCACTCCGAGGTAGAAACGACACGCTCTATGATGTACGATATTGATAGAGGCATAGTCCTGGGTTCCCCATATTGCTGCCCCATAACTTATAGTTGGCAACACTAAACTGTCGTACAGTTTCGTATAGATATTATACGGCATTCCACCAAGTGATTTGAACTTTGATAAAAGCAGTTCTAAGGCTCGAGTCGCCGACTTAGCGACATGCTTGACCGTTACAATATAGTCTAGAGATTCTGACAGAACAAGTACGAGATATCGATATTCAGCAAGATATTCGAGTTCATTGTTGTAACATGTGAATCTATAATTTGTTTTCACATGTTTATTTCGGAAATACATTATTTTACTTTTGTTTGCATTGATAGTCATTTTTTTGGAAGTACACCACGATCCTAAGATATCAAGGAGACTATGTAGATCACTCTCAGTCGCAGCAATGAGAACGAGGTCGTCAGCGTAGAATAGTTGGTTAATAATTGTTTCTTCTATATGAACGCCTATTCCTGACTGGTTAAGGCGCAGGCTAAGGTCATTGAGGAAGAAATTAAACAAAGTAGTTGACAACAAACATCCTTGTTTTAAACCGATATTTTGGCCAAACCAGTAAGTTCTAAACGAGCTGACATTTACAGCACATTTCACATTTTCGAACAGAGATTGAATAGCACTGAGTAGTTTCCCTTGAATCACGTGTTTTTTTCTAGTTTTGACCACAGAATGCGTCTCGGGATCCGGTCATATGCCTCAGAATAGTCCACGCAGGCTACGAAGGTTGATTGCTTATTCTTTTTACGACATTCAATAATATCAGTCAATGTTGATAACTGGTTTATTGTGCTTCGTTTACGCCGAAAACCGTTTTGTTCGTCGGCGAAAACGTTATAATCTTCGGCCCACTTCGCAAGTCTATTATTTATCACCACAAAATATGCTTTGTAAATCGATCCCGTTACTGCAATACCCCGGTAATTGGTTGGGTCTCTTTTGTAAGACAAAGGGTTTTTTAAAACCGGTGTAATTAAGCCCAGATTTCAAGAGTTTGGGATCTCACCCGTCTCAAAGCAAACACAGAAGAGTCTATTCAGGAAATGTATACAAGGTTCCGACTGAATAACTTCAACTAGTATTTCATCATGCCCTGGGGCATTGTTTTTATTAAGGGATCTCACAGTTATGTGTACATTATGCAAGCTAATGCGTTGATTCAGCTGTTCTGTATTATGGTGCTCGAACATACTGTGTCATTTTTCTCCTCAAAATTAGTGTCCGTTTCACAATTAAGTAAGGTTTGAAAAGTATGTTTCCATTTAAATAATACTTTGCCAATGTCATTTGTTAAGGAACCATCCTCTTGTACTGTTTCCATTGGAATGTGTTTAGTACGTTCCGAGCCCAGGCCTATTTTCCCAATCGATTTCCAAAACTCGCCAGATTTATTGTCCTCGCACGCTTTTAATAAGCTTTCTTGNTTTCGGCTTACGCCTTCATCAGGATAACACAAATAACAACAGAAAGCGGATGTTACCTTATTGACGTAAGATACATTAAATTGCGGGAAAATGTACGTCAATAAAATGAACGTCAACTAAATGAAGCTTAACTTTCGGATTCAAGAATACACAATTTCCTATAAAATTATATATGAAAATACTAATAGGAAAAAAACAAAGGTAAGCTAAATTAAATTGCAGAGCTAGTCTTTTATGTTAAAAAGAACTTTGTTATTCATACCATTAGGGTATTATGTTTTAAGTCTATGTATCCAGTAAGTTTCTTTACACAGACGATTTATGTTGTTACTAACAACATCAATTGGCATAAAGGAAAAGTCATTTGCACTGTGCTGATCTTCATTAAAATGTGATGCGACCAATGTTGAAAATGCAGGGTCAGACAAGTGTGTAATGTCAAATCGATGACTGTTCATTCTCTTAGACACCGGTTGCATGGTTTGTCCAACGTATAGTTTCTCACACTGTTAACATGTAATGAGGTATATTACATCTTCAGATGCACAGTATACATTCTTCCGTAAATAAAATTGCTCGCTTGTAACTGTACTTTTAAAATTTTCTCCAACGTGGATGGATTTACAATGGGAGCAGCGTATTCTTCCGCAGGCACTGGACGCACATGAACTGTTCAAACTGTTTGTAAATTGAGCACGTGTAATGTAGTTTTCAATATTATTAGGCCTTTCAAACGCCAGTATGGGCTTATAAGTTTTATATACACTTCTCACTTCTTCTTTTTTGTGACAGGTTAAGTTTGTCCCAATACGTGTTTATTGCGGCTCATTGGCAATGACGGATTATATTCCACTGTAATAATGTAATATTTTTTACGTTTTTCAACGTATTTCGACTAAAGCGTTCTCTTAGCATTTATATTCTTACCTTTCAGCCATGCTCTTTCCCTTTGGTACATATCATTCCATAAAATTGTTAAATTTTCGTTCCACCATTGCTTACGGTTACGTCTCTTTTTGTTACTATGACCATCAGGAAGAGTTATAACCTTTGGTTTCAGATATTTATTCATTTCGCTTTTTATAATACATAAAACAATCGTTGTATGCATAGTCTATACATGTTTGTGTATGTTGATTTTATTCTAGCACATTTATTTTATCATCCAGCATAGAAATAATGTCTGGCGTATTCATAAAAACGTTTGGTATATTTGTTTTTTCATACCTTGTTCTATTGGTCTGTGGGTACGTATCAGTATAGGGGTGTTTTACTGTCTCTGGACAACTTGCACATTTCAATTTTATATTGAATTTCCATGATATTACAGAATGGTCTGGAATTGAGGTACTGTCCCTACGTTCAATATCAATGGCTTCCGTTAATAATTTCGAAGCTCTGATTACGTTAAAAGCGCTATGTCTGTTTAGTTGCTCGTACAATACAAGACAGTAGTCGATAACGGAACAACCCCGTACATATATACTGGTATAGTCATTTCCGGTAAACTTACGTCCATTCAATATACACATATGTGTACTTAGTAAGAAGTCGATACACGTATCACAATGCTGGTTTGTCTTGTAGTCGATTACTTATCGTGTTATCAGATCTTCCACACCTCTTATAAAATCGTCATTGTCTCCAACTCGGATATTGAAATCTCCGACTATTGTGGGTCTATGTTATAAAAGGTTCAAAAGTTTGCAATTGGTTAAAGAAATAATAAATTCAATTATCAATACTGACACGTACATACGATTGCAGGGGCTTTAAGCGGTAGAGCAACGTCCTATAATGATTGCAACAACATTAGTGGGTTGTGGATACTCTTATGCGTATCATCATGGTTGTCATGTTTTCTGTCTTCAGATGTTGCCAGCGGTATAATAACGTCTTATTGGTATAACAATATAATGGGAGCGGGTTTGTTTCATGTTTAGATTGTAAAATCATAATTGATGTTCAATAAACGTAGTTTACACTACGATTATGATAGCAGAGTTGTAAACATGGTTGTCTACTTACATGTGTTCGTATTTTTCAGAAGAATGGTGTTCGATCATCTCTTGGGGTTGTATTCTTGGAATCCTTTGAGCGATTAATTTGCGTCAAATATTTGATTTTTTTTTCCTTATGGCTATTTTAATATGTATAGCCTACTTTTTTTGCTATATTTATACCATTAATGTATGTAATTAACATTTATGTAACTGAAAGCAATTTTTGACAACATAATGTCTCAGTAACATGAAGTACTATTTGGTCACTTTCAACCTTAGATCGGGGCAAAAACCACCTTCAATTGGTCATGTACGAGTAGTATATTTTATTCATTGAATATTAATATAATATATAATAATATATAATATTATTATTCATATTGAATGCCTTATAAACTACGTGCACGTTAATTAATTATTTTTATTCTAAAAGCTGCCGGTTGTGTATATGTGTGTTCTCAATGATTAAAAAATACTTTAAAATTGGTGTATTTCTTTCTTATTTATATACTTATCAAAGGCAAAAGCAAGCCGATGCTGATCAATTTTATGATGATTGCTCTTGATTTTAACGGTTGAATTTTAGGCGATATACGTTTGCGCCTGTTAATATGCTCAGTGATTCACATCGCACTTCATTAAGATATCAAACGTAGGACACTTCCCCTTTTCGAACCTTGTTATACTGTGAATAATTTGTTTCCGGGAGGTCAAATACAAATAAATTTTGTAATGTTGCTTTAAAAAATATAATTTATTTTGAGAGTCATAACAAAAATATCGATACTTACCTACTGACATTAACTTAATTTAAACCATATCCTTAAATGTTAGAATACGCATAACATCCTCGATACTGACCATGATATAAAGGATATTAAACTATCGCCATTCATTTGAAAAAACCGCATATCGGAGACAAAACAAGAAAGCACACATACACACACACACGCACACACAATACATATAAATACGTTAACCCCGTATGTCTACTTTCACTATCGTAACACACAAAAAGTCCCCATGCCGGTTATTATTTTTCTAAAGTTTAATACCTGTCACCTTAAAACGATTTGGCTTTTGAGTTGAGCGCAACACAGATAATACAAGTGTCTGTGTGTTTTATTTGACAAAACAAGGCGAAAAAATGCACCAAAATATGGCGGTACGCAAGTTAACATGATGATTAATATGTTAGGAAAGTTTCATCCCTCAAACAGGATTATTTTTGATTAACGACGCACGGGTAATGGCAAGCTATATGCCCAACCCTTCATGAAAGTTGGCGTGTAAAACAGTCGTATTATTTGTTTGTATATGTTAACAACTTTAAGTAAAACGTTTAATTATATATTTTGAATTATATAATATCAGACGTATCAAGTCAAAACAATAACATTACAGTGTACATTATAGTATGCAGATAATTTATCTTACCGCTGTAACTATTGTTTTATATAACCAACCGTGTCCTTGTCTTTCTTAATCTCTATGTAATGTAGCTGTGGTTACGTAAGATACATTTTTAATTAGACACTAAGATTATGCAGTTCATGCGTACTTGGTTTAATATGTCGATTAGAACTATTTTATCGGCGGAGATGGACATGGATTTGACATGTCCTGAGAAAATGCACAAAAAAATGGGCTTTGGCCCCCTTGTGGACACCAGAAAAAGTTTCCGACCAAAAACTACTTTGCGGCGCATGGTGGATCTGGAACGGAACGGTGCATGCTGGAAAATATCAGCACGACGTACAGCTGCAAAACGGCCTCAGTGAAGAAATGATGTTCGAGTCGTATGTTCCTTCTGGCACAGAGAGAATTAAGGTTAAGGCTTGGTTAAAACTAGTTCGCTGAATATATAGTTAAAAAGCTATTGTGGATTTGCATTAAGGTTATGTCATTTTCAAATCATATACCTTATCATCTTTTGTTGCGATATTATGACAATTATTATCTGAACACTGGTAAGGACATCACCACACAAACTATTAATCTGAAGAATCTCCTCACTGATTTATTCATAAATTATTAATTATTAACACGTTTAGTCAGCACAAGTTCTAAGGTATTTGAACAACGGTATGTTACTAGCTCATTATATCACTCGTTACAAAAAAAGGTGTTTCATTTTCATAAAATCATATAATACGTTAAAGATGAACACAAGCTTATCATCAAACGAGCTTGGATGGATACCACTTTGTATAGTGATAGTTGAAAAAAAAAGACAACGAACTGTTGATTATGGTAAATATGATCAAGAAATGAGATTTATTTCATCGTTTTCATAACATACTGATCTAAATGAAATGTATGTATTATAAGGGCAATCAACATGGCATATATACCAACGTTTAAGAACGACATTATTTAAACTTGACTTCATGTGTCTATCATCTTTCTGATCGCACATTTGGAACTTAAATACTGGTAACCATACGTTATTCAACAGCTTTCTGAACGTGTGTGGTCAGGACGAACTTGTTTAGTTCAATAGTCAAATGGACGCTTCATCATATTAACGTGTGTATTGACGGTCCGCCATATTAACGTGTGTATTGATTTAATGGACTCGTATTGTTAGCAGAGAAATATCTACGTTATAATCAAATTACCAAGCCAATTCGTCATGAAAGGCTAGCCTCATTGTTCAACGAGACAGTGCAAAGTTGTACATTAAATACTCGTCTGGCGCTTTGATTGTTTCCACAACAAGAACTAAAAAAAGATAAGAAATAAAAAGTCAATCTCACATAGACCGTAACAATGAGAAAAACGATATCAAAACATTGTTATTTCAGACAAATATGTTACATATTCTGACGAAAAATTTATGCTTATATGTACGGTTCATATAAACAGTTTCGCCTCGTAAAACTGTCCGAGACGCGTTGGATACATTCGTAATATAATATTCTTTATATATAAGAATTAGTATATCTGTATCATCTCCTTTTTATGTATCTGTATGTATATGTTGTATACATCGCATGGCTACTTGCCTTAATACTAAAGATGGTGCTTATGGAAATTGATAGTAAATGGTCTTCCTTACAGTTTTGATTTGACAGTTTAAGTTTTGTACTACATTTCAATATTGAAAACTCATTGAATTTTACACTAGCGTTTCACCAATTCCTTAGAGCTACATTTAACTATAAACATAGTCATAAAAAAACATGGCGTTAGGTCATCAACAAATCCAACTAAATAAAACCTTACATATATAGACAGGGTACCAACAAGGGTTTCGATGTTTACAAATGTAAGCCTCTTCAAAAGTAAAAGTATGTCAGAATGCTAATTGGGCATCTGAACCGTTTAACACATTATGCATATTGAACATTCGACAAAAGGCCATAAAAATAATACTCTGTATCCAAAAGAGGCCTTTCAGACGGTTATTTTCTAGAACCTGCGTGTCGCCTGGGAATTTGATAGATTGTGACAGAATAACGGAACATGTAACAAAAATTGAATTAGTGAAAGGAGATCACGCATATGAAACTTCAGACAAAGGGACGTAATTTATAAATGTGTTCTGCACGCCTCTCGCTATATTTATTTTTCCTTAGTTTTGTCAGTACATTGACTACTCAAAATGAGACAGTTTTTGTGTATCTTTGATATATAAACAACGGCATGGGGTACCAATGAATTTAAAATTGTTTATGAGTTGTTACAGTGATTTGTTACTCGTGTGTTTAAGCTTAAAATAATTTACACAGTTATTGTGCCAGCTGTTCTTTGAAAAGGCTGTTGGTTTTTATTGATGATTTATTTCCAACGTGCATTATACTCTACCGGTGTTATGGTATCACTTAACATCAACACATGTTTTGCTGCACATTGCAAATGTCTTTTATTATAGTAAACTAAATGTTGCTTTAATTTAAAGGTAAAACAATCGATTCAGCGCCACATGTTTTAGGCATAAAAAAACTTGTGTTTTTTAGTTTCTTTATTCATTTTATATATGTTACAAGAGGCGTCAATTGTAAATGAACAATTTATATATGTACGGATTAAGTGGTTCAATAATAACATGGGTAAGGTGTTGATGGTCAAAATGTGTTACTAGGATCATCATGATCCTGGTAAGTTGAGAAGTACAAAAAAGTTTATGCATTATTAATGTCACGTTTATTATTGCATTTCAGGATCATGTTATGTTATTTAGTTATCATGGGTGATACAACATAGTTATTGGCATCATAATTGTATTATAATTACAGCAAAACAATATAAACACATATGTTTTTTTCTTATTTAACTCTGCTCCCGTTGCAACCTCCGCTTCTGTTAACCATTGAATCATCCGGAAAGACGTGTTGGACATACATGAGCGCTGTGATGCGTAATCATGTAATGTCTGTTTTAAAAACTCCGCTTATTTCAAACATGTGATGAAGTCATTCTTATTTTGTCAAGTATAGAGATTATAGACTGTTTTGTTTGCATTTAATTCAGTGTGTGTTCTATCGAAGAATATCAGAAAACTTTCCTGAAATTCGTTCAAAACTTCACACTACAGTTCTTGCTATTATTAAAACTCATTTAACTAAATATTGATTGATGGTGAAACATTTGTACTTTTTCATCAGATGTCAATCATTTCCAGAAATGGTCCACGCTGCGCAAATACTGGTTTCACAGTTCTGTACTATTGTGCCTGGGGCGGGCAGCTGCAGATATTATACCAACAAGATGAAGTTTGAAGATAGATGTGTATTAGTGCGTATCGTTTAAGACTGATTATACACACGGGATACTAATAATTTCACAGAATTTATCTCTTGAAATTATTAAAAGTGATGTTACGTGTTACCATATAAATCATTAATCACAATAATTAAAGTTTTAACATAAACAAAGATTACTTATATTCCCACATATTAAATGCTTCGTCTATACATACACTTTAGACTTACTTAAAGGTGACAGATTATTGTAAATGTTAACATATTTGGTTCGAAACGATACGGTCACAATGCTGAGCTTTTTACCATTTACTACACACCATTACAAATCGTTGTAATAAAGTAGATTTAAGCATAATTATAATACCAACAACTTTAGTTCGTTGTATAAGCTTAAAACATACATGTAGCATGACAAAGGACGATTTTCCCACGAACTCACCAAAGACGTTAAATATGCGCCATGTTTATACAACATCCAGTTTTACAGGTCACAAACAAGTAATAGTTTTATTAAATAACTACGAAACGTGGATGTGGTCTCGCGGATAAATACTTCGCCTTGGACTCAAAAGTGTAGAGTTTGTTCCTTTAAACACCCGTATTGTTTTATTTTTCTCCTGTCACTTTTTTCATTAAGTGTTTATTCCATTGGTGGATGGATTATTATTTTATAAACAAATTCGAAAATATAAAGCAAAACATGTCGTTTCTGTCTTGACTGACATCATGATAGATAAACATATTTGTTTAGTAAATAAACTTTAAAATATATTACTGAAAAACACTTTACTTGCATTAAACCACCCGCCTTTTAGGTGTAAAAAGTAAACAACGAATTAATACCAAGCGATTGTGATTACCAATATGTATAATGAACCTTACCATGTGTTGTCATTTTTTAAGGTTATTAATTGTGTAAGAAGCATTTATACATGATTGAGATAATATTTGAATTGAAATTTTTACTATTTTACATGCCTGTGTATGTTAGGTGTATGTAGATTATTGCTTTACCTTTACAGCTGTAATACTAGGGGCAAAGTGTTTCGGTATGTCAGTAGCGAAACAAGAACAAGGAGTACAATTTGCGTAACAGTGTGATTCAAACAGTTAAGGTCTTGGTCGACCACTCCGATTGTACAAACTGTATATTTAACTGCATATTTGTAATTATGTTAATCGTCCACGTGCTGTCGGCAATTTCGATAAACAAAACAACTGAAACATTTTTATATGTATATTTTAGCGTTGAAAGTACTTTATTTATTTAAATTGTCTCAACATTTAAAAACAAAGCATATTTAGGTGTGATTCCACTTCTTTGCATGCAAGTCGTTTATTTTAAGTATTGTGAAAAAAACACTTCTTTATTCACAAATCGATGAATGCGTCTCTTAACAAGTAAACGCATTAAACATTTAAATAAACATATTTGATAAAACAAGATTCCTGTGTGACAGCAAATGTATATTTTACAAACTGAAATAAGGTAACGTAATTGCATTGGATGCGAAATGCCTCGTGGACGGTTGGTTTATTAAAATTAAGACTTTGTACATTACGACGGATTGTCATAACAGGGACCCATGCAAGGCCGTCATAGATACGTTTGCATGAACGTTGTTCGATAACCTCAAAATACTGAGCATCTTTTTGATCTTTTCAAATCGCTAATATAAGACTGCATAATACCCAAGACAATACTATACTAAAACAACAATACAGATATGTCATCGATATTTTTTGTAAGTTCGTCTTCTATTAACAACGTACTTTCAATAAATACGGATTTTTATATAAAACGTAAAATCTATTTGTTCCTATATCAGACAGTCGGGATATTTAAAGTTCTATTTTATCATGAGGTCACGGAATTTTGCACGTTCTCTAGTATAAAAGAAGACACGTTCATGTTCAGGCATTCTGAACAACCGGCAATTGTATCCGCGGCCGAATTGAGCAAAATCAGTGGATTCGTCCCTCGAACCATGACTGTATATACCCGGAATAAAATGCTGTTTAGTGTTGATAATGTGTGTTAAATAATGAAGAAGGTATACGTCGCGTTTATGGCAATGTTTCAGGTGTCCTTAAGTTTTTGAACGTAAATGATGACCTTTTTCAAGACGTTACGATACACTGTTTATATGTTTTCTTCACGATATGGAAACGCGTATAAAGCTGGTTTGCATAAGCATCAATTTTATAAGTTACCATGCTCATTTTATATCATATACAGATACATAATATCGGAATGGAATCAGAACTAATTCGTATTGCAAAACGATATTCGTAGTATGTTAATGTTTCATATTACATTGTATTAGTAAATGACGATCGTAAATGATTGAACTGAAAGTTTTGTTTTCCAGTTTTAACACATGGTATTGGCATTAGAACATTCCATACCTTTGTGTTTAATTCCTTAACTTTGTGTGACCTAATTGATTTCGACGGAGTACGATATAATCGAATCTACATTAATCACGCATCAACCAGTTCGTGTTTTAAACGGTAATTCAGTATAGAGACGATTAAACCGTTCTAAAACATCGATGATTATGTTATGAATTAAATCAAAAGGACACTGAGGATTCTCGACCGTTCACGCTCAACTGAGAAACTCTAGCTCAGTGATTATCTGGTATATGGCCTCTTTTCTCTACAGCGACATAGTTTAAAAGTATCTTGCTAAGTATGTCCATATAAAATAAATAGATTACATCAATGTTAAGCCCTGACTAAAGCATCATTTGAACCAACTTAGTAGAGAACCGCTATGTGATGGTGCATACGATATATAAAAACCTATGGACCTTGTGCTACGATCGAAGAAGATATATTTTTTAATAAGATGTATATTAAAAAATGTGCAACCTGGGACGTGGTCATTTTTAACCGAATGAGCATAATGTGAATTGTGTAGGGGACTACTGTCAACAAACTTCAAATCAACGCTCTTGTCCTTGTTGTTTTAACAGATCTGTGTATGTGTCTGTGTTAAAAAATAAATACCCTAAGGCGTGGTCAGCTTTAACCCAAAATAATTTTAACATACGGTGTAGAAGACCTGCTTCATACCAAATATGAAAGCAGTGGGCTTTGCAGTTTCAGACCAGAAGATTGTTTGAATGTTTATCTCTATATATGTCAATATTAAAATGTTGACCTCAGGGTAGTTGCCACTTTTAGCACATGAGCATTATTTGACCAAACTCAGTATATGAAAACTACTCGATAGTACATAGGAAATTCCAAACATCTGAACCTTGCAGTTTCACAGGGGAACATTTTTAAAGGTGCGTCTATGTGCATGTAAGGTACACAAGTTACCCACATAACAGGGCAGACTTTGACCCTCGGGGCATGATTTGAACACACGGTGTTGAGAAATACTATACGATGTTACTAATCGAAAAATAATTGTGTGGGCCGTGTGGTTTCAGGGGAGAATTTGTAAGTCTTCAAATGATATAAGGTACCCGCTTGAGCGGACCAATTTAGACCACTGGGACATGTATAAAACAAACATATTTGGAGGACCAAAATAAAATATAACATAACAACTAATTAACCTCTGGGCCTTGCGGATTTCGATGATATATGTGTGCTATATACATATAAGGAAACAAGTTACTCAGAGGCATGGTTGACCCAAGGCGCATGATTTAAACTAATTTTGCAGAGGACTTTTTGTTTTATATTAGATTTTTGAAGTTTTCTTTTTTAACAAATAAGGAACATAGGTTACCCCAGGGTGAGGCTTATTTGCACAGGAGGATGATTTAAGCAAAAGTTGTAGAGGGCCAAAATACGATATTAAATATTAAATTTCTTGGCCATGTGCTTTCAGATTAGATTGTGTAACGTTTTCATTTTGGAAACCTCTTTTATGGCCCATTGACCTAACCTTTCCACGAACCGGAACAATTGGATCAATTTTCATTGACCAACACTCAAGAAAAAAATCAACGAAGGTTTCGTTAAAATCATCCCAACGGCTCAGGTGAGGTCTTTTGAAGCAAACCTTGACGGATCCGCGGGCACAAACGGATTTTTGACTGACATCACGGTATCCCACAACTTACCATGAGCTCTATGAGATGAGACCATGAAATGAGCTTACCATAAGCTGTAATAATTGTATTCAATCCATAGTACGATATCAGTCCCGTGTTTAATTTCACTGTATAAGTATTTAATAAATATTTTAATAATGAAATCGATGAATAACACATAGAATAAAGATATTCGTTTCAAGGCAAAAACACAACACGGCTCTGTATTAGTTTATAAGACACATCGATATACTTTGTTCCACAAACTTTAAATTAAATGTAAAACAGTATCATAATAATAATAAGCACATAATTATTTCTTCAGCTACAAAACCTTTTCAAAAAGCAAATCAACACATCGGACAAGCAGGCTGAGATCGTGGACTATTTCGTTGACAACCGCATCGGTATTTTAAGTCACGTGATTGATAAATAAATCGCATAAGAATATTGTCTATAACAAATAAAACAGAATGGGAAAAAAATTACCAATGCAATATAAATAACTCATAACAGTGCGCATCCGTACAGGAGATTATATTACACGAATCTCAACTTTTTCGGTTCACTAGTTTTTAATTCAAATAAAAAATACACACAAAAACAAACACACATATATAAAGAGTAAGTAAGTAGTCTTAGAAGATTTTTACAGCGAATACGCTGGTCAACGTGAGGGCGAGATTCATCATGTTCATGAGACCTCCAGCTGAAATTATAACATCAATGTGATTTACAAATAGTGATAATCATTCAATCACATAACGCACCATTTAAAGCCATGCAATTCAAACGTTTTGCAACTTCCATTAAATATATCATAACAACATTGTGGAATGGCAAGTTCCTAAAATGACTTAATAATTGTAATTGTATCCCGTTAATCGAAACAAGTTATAGTTATTAATTTTGAGGTTTAAAATTACGGTTGACCTGTAATTGGTATACGACGACAGGACATACTTTTCCTTTTATATTCTTACTTTTTTTTTGTTGAAACTACACATACTTATAAAAACAATTATGCGAACATAAATACGCAAGTGCAAATACCTATAACATATACATTTGTCAGAAGTATTAGTTTGATATACGTCGTAATCATGTTTATTTTATACTACGTGCATATCGAGCTTTACTGTTTACCAAATGCAAATAATAATGGGTTAAAGCAAATGTTCTCACATCCTGTTCGCACTCAATGAAAAGGGGGTTTAATGCATGTGCGTAAAGTTTTGTCCCAGATTATGATGTGCAGTACGCACAGGCTAATCAGGGACGACAATTTCAACTGTTATTGTATTTTTCGTTTAAAGGAAGACACTTCTTGACGAAAATCCAGTTAAGGCTGAAAGTGTTATCCCTGATTGCGGACTGCACAGGCTAATCTGGGACGACACTTTACGAACATGCATTTAACCCCGTTTTCTCAGAGCGCGACTCATATATTTATCAAAATTCTATTATCACCTTCAGAAGAGCAAAGTTTTTCGGCCATTGCAGCGTGTCCTGTTTCGCATGTTCACACGTTGCTGTTACAAGTGGAATGCGTTAAGTTAACTAATTGAACCTTCTTACCAGCCTTGCAGTCAGCCCCAAGAGCAGTGTAACCAGTGTTACAGGTGCACGTCTTCGTTCCAGAGCCAGTACAGTTCGAATTAGCAACAGTTGTGTTACAGGCTGCAATGGCGGTACATTCGGATCCAAGGACTGTAACATTAGACGTTCACTTATATATACATAAAGACACAGAACACATCTTGTATTTGTAAAATACAACATACACATGAACAGCGTAATAAAACAGTAGTCCCATAACAATCGTGCAAAATAAACATGTTGCGAGATCTTTGTTTTCATTAAATGTAATTCATTTCTGTAAAACAACTACATATGTGGATTGCATACAATATATGACGATAGAAAAAACGTTTAAACCGTTAAGATAAGTATACAAATACGAATTGCGTTGTTCTATATATTTTGAAAACGCAGATGATACATGTAATGTGTGTTTCTGCTTTTCGTATTTGTAATTATTCTTAACAAAACACATTGAACTCTTTTTTTTCCATGTCTGCCTTTTTTATAATAAATGGCAATAACATCTTACTTTTGCAGATATTTTTATTACAAAAACAGAAAGTTATGCTTACAGCTAAATATTTGTCCGGGTAAAGCATTGGCTTGAATTACCTATATGCATCACACCGAGGTTTCTTTAAACTGTCGACCAATAGCAACCTGTATCTTAAGCCCATTCAATGAAAGAACATAAGTGTTTTAGAATCAGTAAGAGTTTTGCTTTGTTGTGAGTACTTCAACTATTTTGTCTTTCTATACTCTCGTCTTTGCCATTTGCACTACAAACGCATTGTTGTCTTCGCAATTAGTACAAAACCAAAGAAGACGTTTTTAGTTCATAATTAACTCCGCATATGTTTTATAAGATCGACTGCGACACTCAACCGCAAGTAAATATTGAACAGTTTTTTGCTCCAAACCGAAATTCCTGTTGTCAATGTGTATGCATTGAACGCATACGGGGACAGTTAATAGACAGAAATACGTTAAACGAACAGTGTACGTCGTCAAATATGAAGTTGTTACAACATTGATCAAATTCCTTGGTGAAAACAAAATGGGTGCGGGTATAATAATCCCATCAGGCGCAGTAAAAAAGACAAATATGTGTATTTCACGTATCGATATATTGATGCGGAAAATACGACGAACAACTAATTCATTTGTTGCGGCCATATTGCATACATATTGTAAAATTGTCAACCATAATCAGATATCCTATTCTGTGTAAGTATCATACAATCATTATCAGACACATTTACAGTCGTAAAATCTTTACAACTTTGTAAAAACATATCGGAGCAGTCATAACCCTATATGTGTAATAAACAACAAGGATATGTACCATTTTTTTTGTTGTCCGCAATTTACTTTTATCGAAATTCATAATCACCTGTCGCACAGAGTTTATCTGGAGCGTTTTCCTTGTACTTGGTAGAGCACACGCAAACATTTGTCGTGCAAACCGCATTGCTTACGCACTTGTCTGTTTTCCCAGAACAATTACCGGTACTCTCTAAAATACAAAATATATTAACATATTTCGATTATTTTAAATAATATATACATGAAATTCAGGTATAGGATAAAATGATGCTCTGGATTCAAAGTAAGCCTTTGCTAGTTATGACCAGGAAATCATTCATTAAGTCATTTAACTAGAGCGTTTAATTAAATAATACCCCACACGACGCTTCGACATACGTGTAGGACAATAATTACTGAAATAATACCTTGAACTTAACCGACATCGTCTGCCCTTTGCTGGCGACAGGTTCACAATTGTGCACGTTTTAAAGAGTCGTTAAATACATGGGGAAGTTCAAGAAATAAAATGTCTAGTGTGACATAGTCATTCATTTGACCTTTCACCTTGTGACGGGCTATCGTTGGATATCTATTGAGAATTTAAACACCATCGTATTGGGAAACAATTATCCGAAGCTAATTTTAAACTCATTTATAAGTTTCAGTTTATGCAGCTGAACCGAAATACAATATTTGGACCTTTGACAATACATTTCGATCTTGAATATTTGACGCACTGCCGTAGGTCAACCCATTATGTTCATACGAAACATTATAATAATAATCTGAAGTTTAATGACAGTGAATACATGCATTCGCATATATAGATTGAACAAGATGTGTCTGTGAAACACTATGCCCCCAGAAATACCCTGGCTTACTTATGATTACTTGCATTGTAAAAGGTCATTGACTGTACTAAACAGTCAATGCAAAGGACAAAGATGACAATGACAATGACAACATTTTATAGCTGCTGGTAGGTGGTGCTGCTGGTGGGTGGTGCTGCTGCTGGTGGGTGGTGGTGCTGCTGCTGGTGGTTGGTGATGCTGGTGGTTGGTGCTGCTGGTGGGTGGTGCTGTTGGTGGGTGGTGCTGCTGCTGGTGGGTAGTGCTGCTGCTGCTGGTGGGTGCTGCTGCTGCAAGTGGTGCTGCTGCTGGTGGGTGGTGGTGCTGGTGGGTGATGCTGATGGTGGGTGATGCTGCTGGTGGGTGATTATGTTAGTGGGTGTTGCTGCTGGTGCTGATGGTAGTGCTGCTGCTGGTGGTAGTGCTGCTGCTGATGGGTGGATGAATACGTTTAGCTGTATGAGTTACACATGCATGTAAAATAAGAAGTATCTGTTTCAAGTGGTACTGAAGTTTTGGCATATTTAAAATATTTTGACCTTTGTAATTGACCTTTGACCTTGACCTTAACATTGTACCCCTTCAAATGTGCAGCTCCATGAGTTACACATACATACCAAATATGAAGTTGCTAGCTGCAATAGTTGTTAAGACGTTATAGTATATATTGAATGAGCGATTTTGACCCATATATTTGACCTTTGACCTTAAAGGATGACCTTGACCTTGACCATTCACCACTCAAAATGTGCAGTTCTATGAGATACACATGCATGCCAAATATCAATTTGCTATTTTCAATTTTGCAAAAGCTATTGCCAATGTTAACGTTGACGTAAACAAACCAATAAACAAACCAACAAACAAACCAACAGACAGGGCAAAAACAGTATGTCCCCCAATATCGACTAAAAGCATGCGTTTAATGAAGTTCAACGTGTAAGTATCCAATGCATTAAAAGCTATGTCTTTGTATACTATTTTAAACGCTCTTCTGGATTTAAACATTTGATCCGTTTATTTATTAATTATAAAATAAAATAAAAATAATAATTTCAATATTGCTTCAGTTCCAAGTATTCGTATAATTTCCATCCCACTCTAAACGCAATCATCAAATTTCAAGTACAAGTGTGATCTGCTTGCTTGCTGTAGTTAAATTTCGATACGCAGTGAACTATCTGTCATAGAGCGCAAATCCTTCCTACTTTTCAGTGCAGTTTTGAGAAGTATAAGAAGCAGAGGCTTACTTATTTTACAGACATGGGGTGTGACAAGTACATCACACACAGCATCGGCGGCGGTCGTCTTATCACAGCCAGAAGTGTCGGTACAGACTGCCCCTAGGTCTGGAATATACATCTAAGTAAAATATATTATACGTATTTTAATGTTAACTTTAAACAAACGTTTGGTTTGATTTATGTTTAATATAACGCGTAATGAATTGCTGATCTAAATTTAAATAGCTTTTGAAAATACTCAATAGAACATTACATACAAATACATACTTGACCTATCTGTTTCTTACAATAAATACTTCTTTGGTCTGATTTAAACGGGCATATCGACGATTTCCCATAAACTAAGATACGGTAACAAAATGCATATAACATTTAATCAAGCGTGTATTTATCATTTTATGTTGACATCTTGACAAACTAAATCGTTTATAACGAAAAAACACTGCCCTGTTGTTATTTTGTTGATAAACTACTCCAGTTGGATTCGCACTCTAGCTTTCTAAAAACGCACACAAGTTTACAATAAGGTTATTAACAGTGAACAAGTGTAAAGCGGACATTCATATTCATTCATTTCACTACAAGTGCTCATATTCCCGCGCCAGCGCAAAGTACCACATAGTCTATTTGTATAATTAAAAAAATATTTAACAGAGCATTTCCAAACACGACTTAAGTGTTAAGTAATGATTTAACTTATTAGTATTATTGAAAATATGAAACGGTAATCGTCGTCGATATGTCCTTTAAATACAGTGACAACTGATTAGAATTGATACGGAACAAAGACTGTAGTAACACAACGGGCCTCTTTCAGCAATTTAGAAGGTTTATGGAATGACGATAGTTTGATCTTTGTTTAATTATTTGGGTAATAAGAAACATTTTAATAAAAAAATAAAAAAATCGCGTTTGCATGTTATATTCAACAATATTATACTGAGATCTATTGTCACATAGTTTTAAATCAAATTCATATGAGTACATTGGCTTGACGAGTCAGCAGAAGCCGACGTTAATTAATATATAACTAGCTATATAAAATTATATTCGCAAGTTAATAGAACATGCGTTCGTTGTTAACTTTGGACAAACTTATAGATCACAAAAAACACTATTTTTTTATTTGACATACAGACTTGCCGTCGGTATGATGATGTTGCGAAAGAACTTTTGAATCGGCTATATACACTCGGATTTAAACACTTATTTGACTCGTTCGTTTGTGTTCATATATGGATCATAACCTCATTTCAATTCTTAATTCTTAAGTGGTATCCATTTAAGGTTCTACTGAAACACGTTTTTTTCCCCTTAATATGAATTAAATAATCGATCTGCCTTAACTGAATTACAAACAATACACGCACCATCACTGATATGTTCATGTTGTTTCATTCACATTTAATTGGTAGTATTTCAAGCTCAGTATTTTGCGTTTTGTTATAATAATTCCGTTCCAGTAATTTCGCGTTATACAATTAAAAAGACGAGATGCGAACAAACGGTGGCGATTTTAATTCTTTAAGCTCAAGTAATTTCCTTTGAATCGTGTCACTTTGTACATTTTACTGTCTTTGCAATGTGGAATTGAGGATAACAATAATATATATAATGTGATTTGCCTTGTTAAAATGTGTCATATGGACAGCACCGTAAAATATCACATTCCTAGTTTTACTTAATTATTCAAATTGTTAGAATTTGTATTAACAAGTTATTTGTTATCTTGAAACTAAAATGTACACAACAGTACAAACTTATCTGCGTTACATGTTGAGGATATTTTGCTATAGCCTTCAACACATACTAATTTTAAAATATAAGTATATTAATTACAAACCCGCTCCGGTACTGTAACACTGTCCAAACACAAGTACCAACACCAAAATTCTGACGACATCTGTTTTTCGAAACTAAAACAATAACAGAAAAAGATGCACAAGAGCGTCAGTAAAGCTCGACAGCATCATTAAGAGAAAAAGTTAAACATGAAAAAACAAGGAGAACCGCATAAGGACAAAATGCGTTAATAAGTAAGTGCATTCGGATAAGGACAGATTATACATTAGAAAGAATATTTACAGAAAGACTGATTGTTTGTCTCAGAATGAGTGCGAGGGTGCATAAATAATAAGCAAGTAGTTAGTATGTAAGTGAGCGAGTGAGGGGGTGAGCGGGCGGGAGGTCACGCGAATATTGGAAGGAGGCGCGAGTTTGGGGGCCGAGCGGGCGGTCTAGCTAACGAATGCAGGGATCGGGCGAGTAAATGAGTGAGTGAGTGATCGAACGTGCGAGAAAGCTAGACAGAAAGACAGACAGACAGACAGACAGACAGAGAGAAAGACAGACAAAAGAAACAGACACATACACAGGTTTTCAACTTTAATCGCTTAACTGATATGATTATATTCCCAATGATTATGCAAAATTTCTAAAACATTAACATCTGTAATAGAATATTGCGGAAAAACTATAAACACATTATACGTGATATATACCAGAACCCTGATCTCGAAGAAATATTTTTTGCAAAAACAAGTTCCGAATCAAATTCAACACATTCAAGTTCTACCAGAAACGGAAGATAGCTTCTTTTTTTCTTGAATTTAATTTACAGATTGTCCGCTTCTGCGGGTTTTCATGTTTCGCACACAGCACAAGAACATACCAAAACTAAGTAAGGATTCAGCAAAGTATTTTTACTGCAATAATATCATCAATATCACAATACTTGCGATTGGAAAGGGAGAAGCATATCAAACGAACGGTATTTCAGTTTTAGTTTAAGTATCAAACAACGGTTTATTTCTACAGTTTAAAACTGACATTGTTCCTTTAATAATACAGTCGGACAAAATACCAGAACACGTTCGAATCGTCAAATTCGACATATTTCGCCTTAATAATTGTGAAAAAAACTAAATGTTTCAAGTTCCGATTCTCCTCTCTGGATATCGTCCATTTTGTTTAACTCTTTCAAAACGAACATACAAACCATTGTTTATAACCATCATAAACTATTATTCGGTTGTTGTTTTTCTGACTTAACTTCAAATTACCGAAATTGTTTACGGAATGCAATTTTAATTAGCAAATTACAAACATATGCATGAAAATAAAGCAAATATTATTCAGCAAATATAGCTGTTAATGTTAACACGTAAAAAGGTTGAACGTCAGAAAGATAAAATTAAAACAAGTTTGAGTCCAATAACATAGTACACTGCCTAATTGTATTTTAGAGAAGTTTTTCAACACTAGAACATCGAAATGCACCTCAGCATTAGAAACTGATGTTACTACACATATTATAATTTCAATTGAACTAAATAACTAAATGTATTCTAAGCTAAAAATGAGATTCTAAAAAAAAGAACTAACACACGTCAACAACTTAAAACATAAATTGGTGAAAATAATGGAATTATTTCTAAGAAATTTAAATTTTTTAATCATATACATTGTTGAAATAGATGTTAATCTTATTCCGTCCGAATTTTTTATCCTGAAATGACGGATACTTAATAACAAACCAATTACCAATACATATAACTTATACCATAATGAATGCATATTACTATGCAAATATTTAAATATGAGTGTGTTATCTACTTGCATTCAATGTATTTAATCAAACTTATGGAGATAAGTAGTATATAATTATCTTAAAATGGCTTTATCAGTTCTGAGATCAAACCATCCAACAATAGTTTTCGAATATTTTCAACATTTTATGTCACAAAATACTTACCATTACGAAACGTGCCGCTTTTTCCACACCAAAGTTAAAATGAAAAAATACTGAGTAACTTCTCCAGTGCCAAACTATTAAATTTGCTATTGCATCCCGTTTTATAGGACATGAATCTTGAGATAGCTCCGCCTTTTTTCAAAATGATATAGCTTGTGAAATTAGCACCCGGCGGGCAACTACAGAAAGAGTATGATACGGAGCCCTAGCATTGGATGAGTTTTATGGCCTGACATGTGCCGTTAATCACGTTCAGACCATAAGGTTGGATATAACATGCACAATATCATCGGCGTAGTTACAACCCATTACCTGAAGTTTTGTTATCATTCTTTAATCTAAAAAAGGGGGTCCAATTTAAAGTGAACAGTTTAACATGTCAACTATGTGCAGACGTATTTCACCTATAAAATGCACGATTCGCGTCTTCACTATTATCGAACACATAACAACACTTCCGAATGCGAATATGCACATGCCGGTAATTGTATTTGCAAGGATTCATCACTGTATCAGAAATACTGTTTGAGTAACGCGCAAAACAAGTTTTATTATGTTTTGTGTTGCTGAAAGCTGCCTGGTTAAGTAAATAAAAACGAAACTAAAATGTGGAGGTCAACAAGTTCATTAAATATTCATCCCTCTAGGAGCAATGCATTAGAAGTGTTACGCGCGACAAAAGATAAACCGTGTTTTTTTTGCGACAAAAGAGCCATAACTCTGGACCTGTCGAACAACATGCACTAAAATAAGGAAACCCAAGTGCAAAAGTCCACATACTGTTCAATATGGTTGTAATGTCACATCCCTATACTTTTGAAGTTACGCGCGACACACATACTAAAATTGTGTTGTTTGTTTTTTTGTGCCAAAAAAAGAGCTTAAACTCTGGTTATTCTGCACACACAAATAAATATAAAAAATATATGGAGATGCGCAAATTCATCTTTATAATGTGTTTGTAAAATGTCATCCATTAAGCAGCAATTCTTTTTTAGGACAATCGTAATCTATGTGCCCATCTCATTTATGTGGAGAGATACAAACTGTCGTATTCTTTGTGTATGTTTTGACGATTTGCCAATTACATTAAATACATGACATTGTGCCTATATGACTAAGCTTCCTTTGAGTTCCACTTTTTTAAAGATTACTGTTACCACTGACATTTGTAAATGACAAGTTTTAAACCTGCACAACTTCACTTTATCTTGTATAATCCTAGTCAAGCTTAATTCAAAATATGTGTCGGTTTAATTAATCGGATATTGACAGCTAAAAAAATAGAACCTACGGACTGTTTAAAATGGGATTATATAACCAAGAAATGAGGTTTAATCAAACATTGGGATAACATAAATGATCAAATTTTAATCAAATTAATCTTCATATTTAGTGTCTACCTCCTAAGGACAGAATATAAATATCATATAAGCCAGAGTTCGAGACATAACTACACTTGTCTTTATTTTGCTATCAACTTCCGGGTCTCAAGGTGGGAATTATATTACATGTAACCTTTTTAAAGTTTCTGAACTTTTATAATCATCTTATATTCTTTTATTGACTCTTGTTATGTAGATATTACAGAGACTACTTGTGTTTTTATCAGATTACGAAACAAACTTCCCTCAGGCCCTATCGTTGGATGACGTAGTGTATTATTATAAAATCATAGTTCGTCAATTTGATTTTTACCCACTATTAGATTTATTCATTTGATTTGTATTCTTAATTATAAAAGTAATACAAACTATACCTATTGTAACGCGTAAAGCGCTGTACTAAAGCTTTTGTCGTTAATTTTGAACCATTGCCAATAACATGACAAATAATTTCTGCAATTTATTGGATTTACAAGTGGTTGCTAAGTAAACGCGGTATTTGTTCTTCAGATGCATATAGCATTCCGATAGATGACAAGCATAAACTATCAGTTTAGATTGTTAATAATGTTTTTTGCATATGATAACGCCACTTGCTAGAATTATATAATAATGTAAACAAACTTCATTTCAATCTAAGGGTAATGTATTGTCAGAGGGCAGGGTCAATGGTAGCTAAAGAAACTTCAGCGAACAGTTTATATAGTCTTGACAGACCTGTACGCTGAAGCGAACCCCGTATCGAAAGTCAACCAGAGTCGTAACATATTTATGTCACGCTATAAATCAAAGACAGTTCATTTTCTTGGAAACATTTCTACATATATTGGTGAATAAACATATTTTAAGGTTCAAATATTTCAAATGCATCTTACAATTGATGAAAATAACTCTCATCAGCATGAAATTCACAATTTTTACGCCATTGTCGCTTTGTCACGTGACGAGTTTTCATTTGCATACTTTCGGATCGACCTTGACATTTTTTGCTAAAATTGTAAACATTACTTTCGTTTTCTGAAATCGATTATTTGTGATAAACAACTTACGTCTGGTGGATTAAAAGTCTTATTTCAAAGTGAATCAGGTAAGTTTAAATAAGTTTTACTTTGAGTTTGTATTTTCACTACAATTGTTTTATAAAACAAGCAAGAATTATTTAAAATACCGGGAAATGTCATTCTGAATTGAAAGCACTTGAGCACATGGCATGTTACTAAAATAGAAAAAACGTTGTATGACCGTGAAATCTCGGGAGATTCTCATTTAAAATATGTCTGTCGCATCGTTGTTGTTCTCGATATATTAGAAAAGAAAAGATAAATTTCTATATTTAAGGTAGTATTTTGTGAAAGAATATATCAGTTTAATGTGAAAAATGTCAATCTTTTCAATCAAGTGGTTGATTTTAGCAAATAACTGCATTTAAAAGCTGTTTTGGACCGGTCTTTGTTAGCTGTCAACTTTTCGGGAATTTCTGGTTGACTTACCTTATGGGGTTGGTCCATAACTATAAAGTCGCGCCAGTCAAAAATCATAAAAAAGCGACATTTAAAGTTATGGTAGCCAAAACTAGGTCAATGGGGTTTTCAGGGGTTTACACACGGGCTGACAGAATGTAAACACACCGTTAAGAACTTTATTTTTGCAAATATTTCAAGTTATTGCAATACATTTTGAAAAATCGTTAGTGCTTAAAAGACAGTTTTTCTTGCAGTGTGTGCCGATATCTTAAGTTTTAGAATACATCCTTGAATACGTCTGAAATTGGTAACTAAATTGCACGTTGCGTAAAGCATAAACGTGTACATGAATGCTGTACACATCGCATTTTTGTATAACAAAACAGGGTTATAAAATAAAGTAAGTTTGATGTATTTAACATAGCCATATGCAGCATAAAATACTGTCTTTTATGCACTAGTTAAAATTCTTAAGAAAAAATGTTTTAAAAAGAATCAACCGTAAAATACTTTTTTTAGTGCATTACCCAAATTTGTAAGTTCATTTCCCCTGTTATCTCCCACGGAGAGATTGACAAGTCGATTATGTAATTCATAACATAATCTATTTCCATATTTATTGGCTAATCTGCCTCCCGCAAGCAAAACTTGAGTTTGGCTCAAATCAAAATACACATGTTTTCATCACGATTTAGTTTTCAAATTTAATACCATAGTTAAAATTATTTTACTTTAATACAAAATAACCATGAAAAACCTGTTTCAGAGACCTCGTGTTTCATTGTCGCACTGAAAACATCGTTGTACCACGATTATGATGAAGACGATTATCCATGTGGCATGGTCTTGTACATTACCATGGTCAAAATGTTTAATTCCCTGCGTGGTATATCGCCAACCTAGAAATTTGGATAACCTCGTTTTGGCCAAGATTACAATGATCTACTTATTCATATATTAAATGGTCTTGTAAATTTCAATGTTCAAACATGTTTCACACGCTGCCTGGTACCATGTTCAACCATGATTTTAGCACGATAGCCTGTAATCTATCACGAGTGTTATTATAGCGAACTAAGCAATGTGTCTTTTCTTATGTCAGTCAACAAAAAAAAGACAACAAGGTGAACTTGGAGTATTTGGAAGATGTTGATAGTGATGATGCTCGTCGCGGTTATGATGAGGATGAACAAGCTGCTTCGGGTAATGGTGGTGATAAAGAGAATGACGATGACAATAAAATGATGATGAAAATGACAATTGTTGTATTGGTATCCTTGATGATTGCAAAGATGAAAAGAGAAACAAAATGGTTATGGTTTAAAATATTAAATTAATGATTTATTAATATGGATGCAAGTCATCTTCTCAAAAATGTATTTAAAATCGGAAATATTTGTGTCCAAAACATGTTCTTTTTTAAACATGAATATCGAGAAACTACTCAATTTACTTACCCATTACACTGATTAAATTTAAATAGATCAATTAGAAACAACACATACAGGAAGGGGTTAACTGTCAATCAAGAAACATGCAATTAAACACTGGATAAAAACAACTTCCTGTGGATGTTTGATTTTTGTGTAACTCATTATGAACATCAAACCGTGCTTATATAATAGAATGAAGCGTCCATTGGGTAACCTGCCAACCGGAAACAGTGTTATGAAATACTGGTTATGAAAAGCTTCCAGCGGATGATTGATCGTTATGTATATGCTTGTGAAATAACTATATAAATCAAAGTGTGTTGATATATAGAGTAGGGCTTGTATTAGTTGATTTTTATTAAAACGAAACGTTTCAAATGAAAATGTATTTGTTATTTCCGACTTTTATTCACGGGCCAAATCTACCATAGCAACTGCATCACAATTATTCATGTTTAGTCAATGCAATATTTGAGGAAAATGCATAAATGCAAACATGCTGATAAATATGTATCTACAACAATATATATTAAGTAAGAAACAGAAACATTGTTATGTTTCAAAAATGCGAAATATTTATAATTGGTAACCATGGTCTGACTGGGGTATCACAGTCAGACCATCGTCACATTATGGTTTTTTGTGGTCATCATCGCTCAGAGTGAAGGTCGGATTAGACGCAAGAGCCAAACATGTTTTGACAACTTTTCACCATGATCCAACTCGAGCTAAGGTCTTCATCTCACTTGGGGCAGGGGTTTGATCTGCTGTGAATGGTTGAAAGAAATCCATTAAGAGGAGGTGAGTACACAAATTGGATTATATGATTTTTTTAAGTGAAGAAATAATTAACATTGACCATAATCCTGCAAAACAAAAGGGTTGCATTCAAATTTATTGTCTTTACGATGAACTAAACATATAGGTCCTTCTTATGTTAAAGTCGGCGTCAAACCCATCCAGCGGATAAATTATTGTTGATTACTCAAGCGTACGACGACCGTTGAGATGGACAGTGAAATGAGAAGAGCAATGCTTAATTCATACCAAAAATATTGGGAGGGGTGGCATAAACATAATTCAATCCTTGAAATGCGTAATTAAAGGAATTGCAATGTGTATGTTCAAACCTGTTGAAATGCTACTCAAACTTTACACTGAGCCCAGAACGAATAACAACACAAATGCGTGCATAACAAAACTTCAACGTGATAGCAAAGGAAATCAAATTATAAAGCACTACACGATCATATTTAATTCGTTTCCATTGCAATTTTACTAACCTCATGGTTTAATATTTAAAGCAGAAACAGACTTAACGATTGTTTAGGCATCGTGAAATAACGTAAATTCAGGTATGAGTTAAATCTGTTTTAGTGTAAAAGATTGCAAACCCTAGCGTAATAAAGTACAATGTTCAGATCAGTGTCATTCTTCGTAAAAAGAGGCCGTACTGTAGGGTGTAAACTGCCTGATTATATAGCGTCGAAGTGTATTGAAATATGAATAATATAAACAATAGAAAGCAAAAGTAAATTAAAATTAATATCGATAATGATCACTACCACATATGAATTTTATTTCGTTATCCATGTGATCTCAGTAAACCTAAACGTATGTCCTATGTGTGCAGATAAAACGAATATAATATGTTTGGGAATATTTTAAGCTATTTCTATGCACACATAAGTTCTATTTAGTACAACCAGAAGGCAATCTAACGTTTTTGTTTTCATTTCTCCAAATCGAAATAATGCATTTTTATACGATTCCAGACACCATTCAAGTACATTGTTGTGTTTGTCTCATTTACAGCAAAAAAGTAGACAATATAATTTTCCCTACAGCTGTTATTTTAAAGGGACCTTTTCACAGATTTTGGCATGTTTTGAAGTGTATCATTTACTGCTTTAAAATAAATGAATGTAAACATTGGAACTAAATAGCTCCAGTAAAAACAAGAATACAATTAAAGCAAAAAAGAGTAATCCAACTGAGCTCGGAACATTGAACCTTGGAGTAAAAGTCTAGCACTTAAACCACTCGCCATCCGTGCTCATACAGTGTGTGGTATATGTTATACACGATTATATAAGCAATCTTCGTAATGACACAAACTATAACGATAACATCAGAACTCTCGAAATTATTCAATCGCTTCGCGTTTGTAACGCTTTATTATTTTCAGGTGTTTAAACCGTCAAAAGATGCATATAATGGATATTTTAGAGCATGGAAAATATCCAGTATTACTGTTTCCTCGAACATATCATAAATAATACGAACATTTGCAGATCTGAAAAAACATTTATGTCAATTTTGTCCTGCAATACCGAATGCACATAAATACTTCCTGAAAGATAACATCGACTCAAGAGACAAAAAGTAGCTTTACTATCTTAATTCTTTTATCATACTACTGTTGCCCTCTAGATTATCACCGAAACGATTAAGATAGATTTGGGTTTTTTAAGCGCACTTCAAGTAGCAACCGTTGATGTGAATGCAGAGACATGTTTCGAAGCGTAATTGCCGCGATAAAACACTACGAAACAAACAGAGATTGCAATACTACGCCTTTATCTATCATTCTCCGGTGTTAATATTATGCAAACATTTGCCAGTCCCAAACACAGTCCAAAGTATTTAGTCTTCATGACAATTACTCATTTCTGAGAGTTCAAGCATTTTTTAACACACTTTAATGAGAACACATTTTTTTACAGCAGTTTGCTTGCAAGACAACCAGTTCGTTGTTTATAGATGTATTTCTTTCACATAAAATCCACTAAAGCAACAAAGACAACCACTGCGTTTGATGAATCGGTAAGCTTTTAGTTAAAATTGCCTCAACAGCACCCCCTCTCCTTTAACGGCCTATGTTATAAAAATATTTTAAACTTGCAATTGGTTAAAAACAAATCTGCAACTCAGGAATAAACACCTTGCACGCGATTTCAGAGGAAGTTGTGCTAGAAAATAAACGAAAACAACGTTTTATTCAATTAAAAATAATGGTCTGCTTTTCTGCTGTACAGCAGAAAACCCATTAATAAAAATTGATCAATCTCCATTAGTATGTGCAGATATTTTAATACAACAGACACATAGACACAATTTTGGTTGTGCAACAGATACGAGTTTAATATTCGGTATTGACGTAAATTCTTTCTTTTTAAAATTTATGGAAGTAAAAAATATCTTATTATGGTACGATATAAAGATTGTTAATTAATTTTGTATAATATTCCTCGTTCATATTCATGTTGATTTAAAATTGATGCAGGGGAACGATACTTGGTTTGACCATTGCATTCACATAGTCGACACAGGGGCGGATTGCACCTGCAGTTTTTTCCTCGACCACTATCAATGAGGTCCAAGGTGACGAGCTTTTGCGAAATAGGCCCCTCTTCAGGAAATCTTTAAAGGCCTTCTTTTCATGTTTCACATGCGCCAGCGGTATCATGGTCGCTAGAACAGAGTTGCCAGCGTTGATTAAGTGTCGTGCAACATTGGCAACTCCTATGTTTAGTTATTTTTTAACAGATATTGGCACACACCTTCAGTAGCCCTACGACAACACAGCTCTCTTTCAGAGTTGGATCTTTTCTCTTCAGTCGATTTATCATAAAAACAGTTCAGGAAATGCAGTACCTCGCTTTCAATAGCTTCATTTAATGTCCAATTTGCAACCAGAATAATTTTAACTTCATTAAGTTGGATTAAGTATGATTAGTCTCACACTCACTGGTCATTTGACTCTCACTCACCAGTCTTTTGACTGTTTCGGCCGTGTCAACATCTATTCTTAGATCATCGTCAAACAAAAACTGGTTAATCAGCCGCTTCTAACATGTTCAAGGGCAGGTTATATCTACCATTAATGCAATCATTACCGACGGATATCTATCTTTTAAAGATACATTTGATTCAGAGATGACCATACATTATATTTTGTTTACAAGCGTTTCTGTATTTGCCGGGATTGTAACATCATCTGTCACTGTGATCTTTCAATCTTTATTGCATTCTGGTTTCAACCCTTTTTATAATTTTCAAGTGCATTTCCGCTTTTATCCCCCGTGGAGAGATTGTCTTGTCGATAATGTTATTTATAGCCCCACTTTGTACAGATTGATTGAATATTCTGCCAAATAACGCAGAACTAGAGATTTTAACAGATTAAACAACTCATGTTTACAGCATACACCTTATGTAATCAAATTTAAGAACATGTTTAACTTCTGTATACTAATTCAAAATAGCCATTATGATCAAACCTGTTTCATAGAACGCCTTGTTAATTGATACCCTGAAACCATGGTCAACCATAATTTGACTAAGAGTATTATTACTTAAATTATATTTCATGTTCCTGTATATTACCATGGTTAAAATGGACCTCGTGATATATTTCCAACCTAGAACTATGGTCAACTTGGTTTGACCACGAGTATTATTATCATGATTATGTATGTGTCATGGTCATTGTAAAATGTTTCAGAGGCTGCCTTGTACCGTTGTTAGCCATAGTTTGATAAAGCTCTTCACCCTATGATATATCATAAGAACTTCGAAAGTGCATTTAGAAATATCCTTATTCTAAGATCAATTAACGAGACAGGTCCATGAACTTACATAATTTGAAAGAATTATACTTCTGAAACTAATAACGACGATGCAATTTATTATCAAGCTGCTTTTTGTACTGGTTATTATGATGCAGCTGTTGGCGATGAAAGTACTATGATGTTAATAATGAAAATGGTTATGGTGTAATCATCCTTGATGATTGTAAAGATGAAAAGAGAAAAACTGGTTATAGTTATGAAATATGAAATAGTGATTTATGATTGGCAGAATTTCATTATCTTAAAATTGTTGATGACATGTAGGTCAAATGATGAACTTTCCATCACATACAATTTTGAAAAGTGTATAAATTCCATGGCAAATATAAAACAAATATAATATAATTGCAAATAAACTTAGTGCTAGACACTAGTTTAAGAGAAAAGGTTGATGAGTAACGTTTGGTAATTATTCAAGATTGACTGTGTTTCATGCTCAAGAAAACACTGGCTTTAACATGTTTATACCAACGTCAAATCATAGTACAATTGAAGACCTGATAGTAAAGTAACAGTTTAGCAGCATGGCGGAGCACGTTCTGCAAATGTTTAACTATGGTTAAACATGGTTCAAGATTTAAATTGTGCAAGGGTAATGTGTTTTACCATTAAGTAACCATGATTTGACTATGGTATGACTGTGGTAAACGTAGTAATTCATGGTCAATATTGTACAGAGTAAAAGTGGAATTGAAAGCCATAGCCAAACATGTTTGTTACCACGTTTAACCACGGTCAAACTAGAGTAAAGGTCTTCATCTGTGAGGGGTTCATTCTTCTGCGTATGTTTGTACGAAATCCACCGAGCAGTTAAAGAGGAGCTGAGTACACCAATTGGGACTATATTATGTTAATAAGAGGACAACTAGTTAACAAGGATCATAATATTGCCAAAACGAATTGCTGTCGAATTAATGTTCTTTACGATCAACTAAACACATAGGGCGTTCATCTGTTAACGTTGGCATGAAATCCATCCAGCGGATAAAGTGGAGTTGATTACTCAAGCGAACGACCGTTAAGATGGACATTGAAATCATACGTGTGTAATGCTTTTTTCCTACAACGTTGTAGGGGCATAAACATCATTAAAACATTGAAACGGTTAATTCAAAGCATTGAAATGTGTATATTTGTTTATATGACTGAGCCCAGATTGAATAACAAAACACAAACATGTATATACACGTAAACCTTATAATAACATAATTCAAATTATACAGCACTACACGATAATATAATATCGATTAGATTGCAATGTAATGACATCATTGTTCAATATTTAAACTAGGAACAGACTTTACAACTTTCTTAGGAACGATGCAATAGCGTTACTTCAAGCATGAGCTAAATCCTTTCCTGTTGACAAGATTGCAAACCCTATCACATAAAGTACAATTTTCAGATCATTGTAATGCTTCGTAGAAGCCGTAATGAAGGGTGTAAACTGTCTGAGTATATAGCTTCAATGTGTATCGAAATATTAATAAGATAAACAATAGAAAGCAGAAGTGAATTAAAATTTATATTAATAATGACAAGTTGTTTACACAGTTCGAAAATGAATATTTTTACGTTAATCATGTGATGTATGTAACCCTAAACGTGTCCATGTACAATTTAAGTGTACGTTTGTCCTATTGGTGCAGATAAAACCAGTATAATGTGTTTGGGAATATTTAAAGCTTTTTCTATGCGCATTTAATATATCAATTAAAAGATATTACCGAGAATGAATAGATGAAGACCTGATAATAAAATAAATTCTAGATAGTGCAACCAAACTGCAACCTTAAGTTTGTGTTTTAATTTCTTGAAATCGAAATCATGCATTTTTAATAAAATGCCAGACACAAGTAAAGTAAATTCAATTTGTTGATTTTACAGCAATTTACAGCAATTAAAACACAAATTATACGAAGCTATTTTCCCATCTACTGTCATTTAAAGAATCGACCATTAAATTCAACGTTAGCTGCAATACCGAATTCATATAAATACTTCCTGAAAGATAACATCGATTAAAGAGACAAACAGTATCTTAACTGCCTGAATTGTTTTATCATACTACCGTTGCCCTCTAGATTGTCACCGAAACGATAAAGATAAATTTGGTCTTTTAAAAGCACGCACTTCACGTCGCAATCGTTGATGCGAATGCATAGACATGTTTTGAAGTGTCATTGCCGCGACAAAGCACTACAAAAAAAACATATTAGATAAAAAATACGACTATATCTATCATTCTCCAGTGTTAATATTATGCAAACATTTGCCAGTCCCAAACAAAGTTTATTGAGTATTCACGACAAGTCCTTTCTGAGAGCATATATTTATCAAAACCGTAATGAGAACACATGTTTTATACCAGTGTGTTTACCAGACAACCAGTTCTTTGTATAAGGATGTATTTCGTGCACATAAAATCCACTAAAGCCGAAATGACCACCACGGCGTTTGAATAATAGGTAAGCTTTGAGTACAAAATTGCCTAAACAGCATCTCCTCCGCTTTAAGGGTCTTTGTTATTACAGATTGTAAAGTTTGCAATTGGTTAAAAGAAATCAGAAATTAAATAATACATACTGACAAGTATAACACGTACACACGATTTCATGGGCGTTTTCGCCTGTTCGTATGCTCAGTGATTCACATGGCACTTAAACAAGATAGAAAAAGAAGGACGATCCTCCTTTTCAAATATTGTTATACGGTGAATACTTGGTTTTCGGGGTTTCAAATACAAACATATTTTTAATTTAACAAATATAATTCATTTTGACAGGCATAACTAAAATATTAATAATGTTCATTCACATACTAACATACTTTAATACATATCCTTAAATGTTAGATAAGGCATAACAAATGCGTTCCCCGTTACTTACCATGATGTTAAGGATGTTATACTATCTCCATCCATTTGAAAAATACCGCATATCGAAGACAAAACTAGAAAACACACATACACAGACTCACACACAATATATATATAAATACGTTTAGCTTTTGTGTCCGTTCCCTATCGAAACATACCAAACACACCCCATGCCGGTTATCATTTTGTAAAATTTAATCCCTCTTACCTCAAATTGTTTTGGCTTTTTGAGTTTAGCGCGACACAGATAATCAGATAATAAAATATGTCTTTTGTTGCAAACAAAAAAAGAAAACAAACTCCGAACCGAAATATGGCGGTTCGCAGATTAACATGATGGTTGATATGGTTGAGAAGTTTCATCCCTCAAGCAGGAATATTTGTAATTAAGGACGCACGGGCACTGGCCATATATATGCCCCCCTTTCATGAAAGTGTGCATGTAAACCAGTCGTAATGTTTGGTTGTATATGTTAACAACTTTATATAAAACGTTTAATTATATATGTTTCATTATATAATATCAAACGTATCAAATCAAAACAGTATAATTATTGTTTTATATCACAAACCGTGTCCTTGTCTTTCTTAATCTCTATGCAATGTAACTGTGGTTACGTAAGATACATGTTTTATAAGACACTGTGATTATGCAACCCATGCGTACTTGGTTTAATATGTCGATTAGATCTATTTCATCAGCGAAGAAGACGAGGTGGAAATGTATATGACATGTTCTGAGAAAAGACACAAAGGAATGTGCTTTGGCCCCCTAGTGGACACCAGGAAAAGAGGCCGGTCCAAAACTACTTTTCGGCGCCTGGTGGAACTGTTACGGAACGGTGCATGCTGGAACATATGGAAATCAGCACGACATACAGATGCAAACCGGCCCCATTCGAGAAATGAAGTGCGAGGCTTAGGTTCCTTCTGGCACAGAGAGAATTAAGGTTAAGGTAAGGTTAGAACTTTTGCGCTAAATATATAGTTAAGAAGCTATTTTGGTTTTTACATAAGGAAATGTCATTTCCAAATCATACATCTAATATTCTTTGGTTGCGATATTTTGACAATAATTATCTGAACGCTGGTTAGGAAATCACCACTATCAATCTGAAAAATCCTCTCACTGATTTATGCATGAATTACTTATTATCAACACTTTTTAGCCGAGCACAAGTTCTAAGGTAATTATGAAGCATGGTATGTTACTAGCTCATTGTATTACTCGTTATCATACATATTTTATAACACATTGCGGCTGTGAACAAAAGCTCATCTCCAAATGGTAAACTTTGATTGATGCAACTTTAAATCTGTAAAGTCTCGTCACATCCGACATAAGATTATTTTAGTTTCATTCTAGCGGAAAAAAAGTCGGATATTAATATTTGAAGAAAAGACAACGGACAGTTGATAATGGTAAGAAATGTTTAAGAAATAAGATTATTTCAACATTCTTGATTTGTGTAACATAAGGCCTATGACCATGGCATATATGCCAGCGTTTAAGGCAGACATGATTGAAACTTGTCTTCATTTTTATCTTTCTGGTCGCCCAGTTGGATCTTAATCATATACGTTTTTAAACAAACGTTCTGAACTTGTTTGGCCTTGAAAAACTATTAACGTTTTAAAGTCAATATCAGCATGTGTATTCAGTTTATGGACTCGTATGGTGAGCAGCAATATATTTGCTTTACCATCAAATTACAAAGCCAATTCCATCAGGGCTGCTTAGGCCAGGTAAGGTTTCTTCCAAAGTAGCCCGGTCCGTGTATATACCGTCTTTTCGTTTTTCGTTTTGCACTCGACAATACGAAACATAAAAATTAACGCATATACGTTCATATTCCAATTTTCTAATAATCGAAACAAAAACCAAACACGAAAAAAATGACTTCTTTATATCGTGTTTCGTTGCACTAATTATATATATAAAAAGCACACGAACCTTATTTCCTTGATCTTATTTCCTTTCATTCGTCATATTACGAAAATCAATGTTTCAAAAATGAAACGAAAATTGAAACGAAGTGTTTGGTCTCTTTTAACATTCTTGATTTGATAAAACGGTTAACGAAAAACGAGTGGCGCTGCGCTGCTGTCTTGTGAAGATAATATAGTAATGGCTTTTTGCGCGTATTTCTCTCTATTACATAAGAATAAATCGCTAATTTCCGTAAGCATGGCTTCTTGTGTGCTTTTGGCGGGAAGAAAAAGACACGCCGTAAGGGAAAACGACGTGGATATTTTCCGTTTGAAGCTTTTCCCAGGTAGTATAATTTTCAAAATTGAAATGATCATAAGCTTGACATCTAAATGTTTACCAAAGTACCGGTATTTCATTTCGATCCAGCCAAAAAGATCGGGCTATAATTAGCCTCTTAGGACACTTCCTGTTCTTTGCCCATAAACTATGTACTTATAGTGTAACTTATTTTACAACAAAAACTCGTCTTAGTCCTATTATCAGGGGGAGGTCCTTAAATTTAAGAGCTGTAATACCGCCTCCCCTGAGTCCAGCATTCCCTAGTAGCATTACCCCTTAGACCCGCATAACGTTTAAGGAGAAAAATAAACGGCGGCGTTTACCAACATGTCCCCAATGTTCTACTTTTAACGTCACCATACGTAATAGAATGTTAAAATTGTATTAGTACTGTCAATACTGAAAGAAAGATCAGGGGAAAATGAGAATAAATGAAAAAATGGGTTGATCTTATGGAATGATTAAGCCCAATGTGTCTAATAAATAATTCCAGTTGGTTCGAACAAATACATATAATATTTAACAACTGCACGACGCTTAAATTGTTGGATACAATTTTAAAAGAACACAGCGCATATACCCATAGCTTAAGGCATTACAATCTGAACTTTACAACAACATAGGGTGTGAAATTAAGGATCAGTGTCGCACCCTGTAATTGCAACTTGTTGCAAATCACTGGTTGCGTGGACACATTGTTTTAGAGCCCACCGCCAGCCAGGTGCCCGAAGTGTAGGAGCCAGGACGGTCCACGACCTGCCGTGACAGGGATTCATGAGGACTTGCATGCCCTCGGGGACATTGTTCACCATACTAATTGACTTTACCGGTATATGTTAAGCAATACTGTGAAGAAAAAAAGACATTTGTTAAACAGATATGAATAAAATGCAGTAAATAATTTGATTGTTTTAATTACTTAATATACATAATATATAATCAAATCCAGTGAGTTTAAACAAACCAGACATGCACATTGGTATCATAATTTAACGTTACTGTAGATCTATTCATTTTCTTAATAGACTTACCAACAAGAGCTTTCCCAAGATTCGATTATTCTTCTATAATAGTGTACATTTTATGTATTCCAAAATAATAATATCAACGGGAGAAAACTGCGCAAGAAGTTTAATCATGATTCATCTCCCGAATACAATAGCGCATCGCCACTCCTTTTTCGTTTTTCGTTTTACCAAACCAAGAACGGTAAACGGGACCGAATATCTCGAATTTCAATTTTCAAATATTGTTTTTTGTAAAATTTAAATTGAAACGAATTATGAATAGGGAAATACGATTTTAAAAAAGTCGATTTGGTTTCCATATTTTGTTTTTGCTTCGGTTATTAGGAAATCAGTATATGAACCAATATGCGTTGATTTTGGTGTTTCGTTTAGTCGAATGCAAAACGAAAAGACGGTATGTACACGGACCTTGCCCTCTTACCAATTTGACATGGTTGTAGATCAATGCGTTCTCTAAATAAGGCTTATTTGGTCTTCCGTAGATTGACAACCAGTGTTGCGTTGCCTAGTCGACAAGTTGCAAGGTGGACCTTTTTCAAAGATTTATGCTGTTCGGATTCTATCTAAATTCCCACATGTATTGATGAATTTAAATATTTTATTGACTGCACACGGTTCCACTTAAGATAAACAAACACACCGTGTTGTCAACGCTTAAGATTTTCAAACAACTGTTGCCAATTAGATATTAAAGATTTGACGTTTGTTTTTATACATAAATATACATGTATTTTAATTTGTACCGCAACAATCACGCACACGTCAACACTTACTCTTACTTCCATTTTACAGCAATCCCTTCAGCACACTAACACGAACTTAATCACAATTCAATACTAACATCCATAACACATCAAATGTATTTTACACCTCGCACTACAATACATCTTCGCACGTCAGCACTAAATCCAAAACTTACTGGTACTTCAACATTAAATAACACAAGACACTTCACACGGATCAAACAGTCCGCACTTCAACACTTAATCACACTCAAACAATAACTAACACTTCAACTTTAAAAAACACAAGACAATTCACCTGGCACATTAAATAGCACAAGGCACTTCACCTTGATAAATCAGTTCGTACTTCAACACGCTTACTCGCACTTCAACATTAAATAAGACATTTCACACGGATCAAACAATCTGCACATCAACACACACTTACTCGCACTCCAACACTTGTATTCACACTTCAACACGTCCCCATGAACCTGCACACAAACTGACACCTCATTTATAACTTCATCATTTATACTAATCTAACATCATTTGTTTACACCTCTGTCGTATCTCAGACATGAGCCTTAAACAACAACTACAACAACAACACAAATATTTATTAGGTCTTAAGAATACAATTGCTTTTTGGCAAAATGCAAAATACACATGTGTAAAGACATGATTATAAGAATTATTAAAATTAGGTTATGGTAGAAGTTAACAAAGATTTTTACTGATCCATAACGTTAGATATGTCCCTTTAACATCGATAATGACAGTTGTTAATAAAATAATGAGACAAAGAGTACACTGTTCTACATAATAAGTTTCACTTTAACATTGATATTGATTTTTACTCGTCAAATTCTGAGAACAAATAGTATACTTAGATGAATAAACGATGTAACGCATCTATTACCACGAACTATTGATATGCATCATCAGCTACAGGTAGGCGTCGATGAGCTAATAAATGGTGTTGTTGTTGATTACCTGTCTCTATAGAGACGGTCGCGGCTGTCGCGCATCAGTCGGACTCTTATATATATATATATACGCGCGTGTGCGAGACGGAATTGAGCGGTGAAAAAAAGAGTGGGAAATAAACATCGATCATTTTCGATTTTACTAGAGGATTGTTTGGTAGGACCGAGGCAACATGCGTGAAATCGTCCATCTGCAAGTTGGACAGTTTGGGAACCAGATTGGTGCCGAGGTAACGACTGTACATAAGGATTGTCAATTGTTATCCTGGTATTTCAACAGAATTCAGAGATGTTTCAAAATTTATTGGTATGTGTTAGATGTAGCTCGCGTGATTCTACGGAACATGTAGACACATAAGCCGCGTCATGCGAAAATGGGCCAGCGTAGATTCAGACCAGTCTGCGCAGTCTAATGAGGAGCTACGCTGTCCGCTATAAAGTCACCCAAGGCTCCGCGTTTGGCATAAAGCCCATTTTTGTCATAACACTTACTAATTAAACTGTATTAAAACGGTTAATGACGTTATAGATTCTGTTAATTTTCGGTGCTCCGGACTTTGTTGACAATTTAAACTTTGTTGGACCTACGGTGCTCCAAAAGTTGTTAACGGTCAAAACGTCATTGTAACAATTAAGCCATTGCTCGAACGGCTCTTCAGAATTTTGAGACATTTATAGCCAGTGTAACCTATATATACTTTCTGAACCGAACATGGGCAGAAAAAAACGTTTTTTAAACGTAAAGTATTAGATTGATCAATAAAATGAGCTAAACAATGTGTAAAACATTTCCAACGTATCTGTGAAGTTTTATAATTGTTTTTTCGAATGCTCTGAAAGGTGCGGTCATTTGTCACGTATCATGACATGTTAGAAATAGCATTTACGTTGCACTGGAATCTGTAGACACTGATACTAAAGGTGAAGTCATTTCTCACGTGTCATGACATGGAAATAGCATGTACGTTGCACTGGAATCTGAAGACACTGAAACAAAAGGTGAAGTCATTTCTCACGTGTCATGACATGTTGGAAATAGCATTCACGTTGCACTGGAATCTGTAGACACTGAAACTAAAGGCGACGTCATTTCTCACGTGTCATGACATAATGGAAATAGCATGTACGTTGCACTGGAATCGGTAAACACTGAAACTAAAGGTTAAGTCATTTCTCACGTGTAATGACATGGACATAGCATTTACGTTGCACTGGAATCTGTAGACACTGAAACTAAAGGTGAAGTCATTTCTCACGTGTAATGACATGTTGGAAATAGCATGTACGTTGCACTGGAATCTGTGGACACTGAAATTAAAGGTGAAGTCATTTCTCACGTGTCATGACATGTTGGAAATAGCATGTACGTTGCACTGGAATCTTTTAAGATTAAAATAAAGTTGAAGTCATTTCTCAAGTGTCATGACATGTTGGAAATAGCATGTACGTTGCGCTGGAATATGTAGACACTGAAACTAAAGGTGAAGTCATTTCTAACGTGTCATGACATGGAAATAGCATTTACGTTGCACTGGAATGTGTAGAAACAGAAACTAAAGGTGAAGTCATTTCTCACGTGTCATGACATGTTGGAAATAGCATTTACGTTGCAATGGAATCTGTTGACACTGAAACTAAAGGTGAAGTCATTTCTCACGTGTCATGACATGTTGGAAATAGTACCTTCGTTGCACTGGAATCTGTAGACAGCTAAACTAAAGGTTAAGTCATTTCTCACGTGTCATGACATGTGGGAAATAGCATTTACGTTGCATTGGGATCTGTAGACACTGAAACTAAAGATGACGTCATTTCTCACGTGTCATGACATGTTGGAACTAGCATTTACGTTGCACTGGAACATGTATAAACTGAAACTAAAGGTGAAGTCATCCCACGTGTCATAACATGTTGGATCTAGCACTTCCGATGCATTGGAATCTTTAGACACTGAAAACGTCATTATGACAAATTAACTGTAAACTGCGTAAGAATCGTTTTGTCAGCTCTCATCGATTTGTTTCCGATAATAGAACGTTGTGCTCTGTTAAATTACACATACCATATGCGCAGTTTGCATAAATATGAGTAGCGCTCTGGGAAAACGTGGCTTAATGCATGTGCATAAAGTGCCGTCCCATATAAGCCTGTGCAGTCCGCACAGGATAATCAGGGTCATCACTTTCCGCTGTTTTTGTTTTTTTCGTTTAAAGGAAGTATCTTTTTAGCAAAAATCGATTTAAGGCTGAAAGTGTCGTCCCATATTAGCCTATGCGGACTGCACAGGCTTATCTGGGACGACACTTTACGCACATGCATAAAGCCAGGTTTCCCCAGAGCGCGGCTCATTTGTTTCCGACGACGGAACGTTGTGCTCTGTTTATGCCTAATTAAATATTTATATTTGGAATAAACATGTTAAAGAACGCGAATACGAAATACATAATGAAGCATTTTTATTTTTTTCTCATTAAATTTGTTTTGTTCTGTTTTTAATGATAAGTGTAGTATGTGCTGGTAGAAACGTGTCGACTTTGAATCATTCCGGAATGTATTTGGACATAAATAAATTACTCAGGTTTGATAGAAGATGTTAATGTTTTATTCGTTATAGCACATGCTATTCCAACAAAGCCCCTGCGCATCCTGACTATTTCCCGTGCGTGTGTTTTCTTTGGAAAACATCTTAATATGTTTACTTATTTTAACTTTAGCAGCTGATTTAACTATTTGCATGAATGGGGTTCACACTAACAAAACAAGACCTATGGTCATTGAGACCTGGTCCCGTATTCACCAACCAAATATTATACTTATGAATAAAGAACAGACTTGGATCCAAGAACTATGCATTCGCCATTTAAGTATATACAAGTTACACAGTAATGTTAATTACATGTATGTCATGATTAGATTGTTCTAAATTAAGAGTTGTTAAATTCCATCACATATAGAACTGTTTTATACTGGTAGAACATTGCAGTGTTACAAATATTCTTTTTTTGTAGACTAACGCCTTAAATTGCTTGGTGAAAACGTGCCCTGGTCGATTATTCGGTTTGCACAGCGCTTATAATTTCCCAGTTTCACAATTCAAAAAGAACATTTTTTCAGTTTCCATTCTATATTTGCCTCTACTTTCAGTTCTGGGAGGTGATCTCCGACGCCTCCGGAACCTACGATGGGGACTCCGACCTCCAGCTCGACAGAATTAACGTCTACTTCAATGAAGCTTGCGGTAGGTTTCGTTTCCGTATCCGCTTTAATGTCACGCTACGTGCAATGGTAAACAAGTTTCAGAATCGATATTTAATGTCACACTAAACTAGCAGAGGTTACCTCCCATTTTGGTTATCGGTTACCAACAGCCATAATATTAAATCCTTAAAGACGTAGAGAAAATACGAGTTCGGATAGTGTTCTTATTTAATTGATTACACAAATTTATTTGAAATACATGTATATCGGCTGTATACAACAATGGAGATTTTCTAATTAAAACCAAAGACAATACCAATTAACCGAGAATAATCACGTGGTTTGTAAGGACGGAAGGGTCTAGATTACGCCTTGCTCGGAACCAGTCAATTCTTTGCGCGTATTGTTGGTTGCAATAAAAATGGAACTTAATCCAAAGGGCGAAAACATACTGATTCGCATACTGATTTGTTCGTATTGCCATAACTTAAATCGAAACGCAACGTAGTTTTTTATTAATGTTGATGCTTGCATATTAAGTATGGATGCCACATATACGACATAAACTGAGTTGAATTCCATTCAACGATAATTTCAACTGCCGAAAATTACAAACATGTATCCTTTTTTTGCTTTATGTCAGGCGGTAAGTACGTACCACGTGCCATCCTCGTGGATACTGATCCCGGAACCTTTGAGTTCGGCATCTCTGGTAGGATGTTCCGACCTGACAACTTCGTGTTCGGCCAAAGAGGTGCTGGAAACAACTGGGCAAAGGGTCACTACACATATGGCGCTGAGCTGGGCGACTCTGTCCTCGACGTCGTCCGAAAGGAGGCCGAACTATGTGACTGCTGTCAGGGATTCCAGCTCACGCACTCGCTGGGTGGTGGTACCGGATCCGGTATGGGAGCATTGCTCATCAGTAAGATCCGTGAGGAGAACTCCGACCGCATCATGGCAACATTCTCCGTTGTACCATCACCAAAGGTATCCGACAACGTCGTCGAGCCATACAACGCCACCCTCTCATTCCACCAGCTTGTTGAGAACACCGACGAAACCTTTTGTATTGACAACGAAGCTCTGTATGATATCTGCTTTAGAACCTTGAAACTCAGCACACCCACATACGGAGACTTGAACCATCTCGTCTCCGCCACCATGTGTGGTGTCACCACCTGCCTCCGATTCCCCGGTCAGCTGAACGCCGATCTCCGTAAACTGGCCGTCAACATGGTCCCCTTCCCCCGTCTCCACTTCTTTATGCCTGCCTTCGCTCCTCTAACATCCCGTGGTAGCAATCAGTACATGGCTCTAACCGTCCCTGAGCTCACCCAGCAGATGTTCGACGCCAAGAACATGATGGCTGCCTGCGACCCACGTCATGGCAAGTACCTTACTGCTGCAGCCATGTTTCGTGGCCGCATGTCCATGAAGGAGGTCGAAGAACAGATGTTGAATGTCCAGAACAAGAACAGCAGCTACTTCGTTGAATGGATTCCCAACAACGTGATGACCGCTGTCTGCGACATTCCACCACGTCGTTTCAAGATGTCCGCCACCTTCGTCGGGAACAGCACAGCCATTCAGGAAATGTTCAAGCGCATCTCCGAGCAATTCACCGCTATGTTCCGTCGCAGGGCTTACCTCCACTGGTACCTCGGCGAGGGCATGGAGATATTTGAGTTCGACGCGGCCGAGTCGAACATGAACGACTTAGTGTCCGAGTACCAGCAGTACCAGGACGCCACCACCGATGATAAGGGAGAGTTTGAGGAGAAGGATGAGGAGGAGAAGGAAGTGGATGCATGATCATGGACTGTGTTTTATTCAGTGGAACAATCTTCAATTGTTACAATAATCGCTTTATAATAAATCTCTGTTTTACTATGATATTGAAGTAAAATAAAAAACATTTGTGTTAATAAAAAGGGGGAGTAAAACAAACTACATGTACAACATACCGGTAAATGAAATGCAATGCAAACGGAAATATGATTAAAGAAGTCTCTCGTTAGTAGTACTGTTGTGATATACTAATAGTTTAAACATATTAAAAACAGGTATATAAGAAAATGTAAAGTAATACAGATCGTGGGTATGTCTTATTCCACTGTGTATAATATTCATGTGTCTCATCAATTAGTTATTGACCTATTCCGCAAATACTTTTTCAAATGTAAATTATGCAAAAATCGTTCCAAATGTGTAGCCGACCAATCCAAATACAAAGAAAGTGCATTGAAGTCGACCAAATAACAACGATGTGTTAATAATTTATCGTATAGGGTGTACACCCGGGATAGCGTTTGCTGTCTGTTCAGTGAATCGAGTAATTAAGCGCCAAGAGAATAGTACAATATAATTTAAAATTCGCCCGTTCCGCTTTCGAACACAATTTAATCTTTTTCTTACAAACGAGTTCTTTTTCAGTGAAATACAATTATCTTTAAAACTTTAAAACTTATATCATTTTATCATGAATCAAACTATTGTTAAAATAATATCTTTACTTGTGACACTAGTTAAGGGTTATTTGACGACCTTCGAAATTGAAACCATGATGGATTACCTCACTTCATATGATGTGAACTACAAGGCTGTTATGGAAAACAAGCACATCCAATGTTTTAACTTTCAACACTATCGTATAAATATATTTTTATTAAACCAAAATAAAACGCTTATATTTTCAGAAATAGATATAACATAAATATATGTGTTGCGTCTCTCACGTTTAAAGTTTCGCAGTGTTACAATAGAACCGATGTCAGCTTTACATTTTGGTTCATGTATTGTTAATAGAATCAAAATCCTATAATACATATTGGTTTGGTAACAGTTAGAATGTAACAACTTTTTCTATGTTGTAAAAAGTGTTTTTGTGAATTTAATAGTGAGATAACTCGATATATAGGTATCACATTTTGAAATTGAGTTGTTCCCCTTGAAATTATATTGTATCGTCTTTTCGAAAGAACAGCGAAACGCGGACATGATATTTTTTAACAGAAATAAACTGAAGCTTATCACAGAAGTGTCAACTACCGCATACGCCTTATGTCGTTATGTGACGAAAGTTGTGTTAACCGCCAGATATAAATGTTCAGTTTAACAGACAAACAGAACAGGACAGAAATGTATTAGGTAGACACTAGTGTTCATACTATGTAACGTAATACATGACAGTAAAAAGGAAAACAAATTAAATCGCATTTTACAAAATAGTTATGCAACAGACATACATCATTAAGATAGGCTGACATGCAGACAGACAAACATAAGTTCTTAGTTAACCACACAAAACATGTTCTTATAGAATTAACGAATATTTTCTTTTGAATAATTATGATAAACGTGTGTTTAAATAACAGATGAATACTTATGGCCTCAAATTAAATGAGAATCTGATAATTATTGATGGTGCAAAAACCACATACATTTATGTTATTATATACAGATGTTTTTCATATAATGCATCTTATTAAAAAACAAATACGTGTGGACGTCTTAAAATGATATCGTTTATATTTAGTATCTAGCAATGGGTAGAGTATTCTTATACAACCAAGCATTAGAAGTAGATCTAAATAGTCCCCACTTTTTTTAGAAGTTATAAATTGTGGGGTATTTTTTTTTTGTTATTGTGTCAATTGCATAAACATGTATAATCACCGTCAGCAAAACCGAACACATGTTAACTTTGGTCTAACTCGTTGATTATTTATATTGCGGTTTAACCCACACAAAGGGATTTTGAGCGATACAGTGTTCAAGGACAACCTGACCAGGGTATTGATATTGTGTTATCGCGTAATTATTTACGTTAAAACCGCAGGATAACGCTCGGCAAATTCACTGGCAATAGCAAGGTAAGATCCAGTGGCACAGGGACTTTAACTTCACTGATGTTTTATTTTTCTGAAAATAAACAAAAGTAAATGAATTCTCTTCTAAACGAAAATCCAGTGTATGCGAAAAGTGTCGTGACATTTTGTGAAAATATTTAAGTTTATTTTCTTGGGCCTATACTCATTCGTAAGCCAGTCCATTATATTTGGCAAACCTTAATTTCACATTTCAATGTCATCAACGGCGCGTCTTCTTATGATGAAAGCTTCTCCCAAATTTCATCGCAAAAAGTGCGTTTTGATCACATGACGTGTATTTCAACTAACTCGGACGTTGCCAAAGTCTATCTAAATATGTCATAATAACGGCTAACACGTGCTAGACACAATGCCAATACAGAATACCCTATAAACTATTATCAATAAAATTGTGTATCTATTTGACTGACTGTCTTTAAAGCGTTAAACATGACAAATTAAATAGAAAGAATTTCAGCTTAAACTATTCCTATCTAGTCAAATGTGACTCAAAATCAAATATTCTTGACCCCGCGTGTCAGTTTATTGTTTTATAATCCAAATGTTTGAACCCACTTCAAAATTGCTGGATTGACCCTATTAACCTTCAAATGTTTAATCGGACCCAATAAGACATATATAAAAACAAGGTCTAGGTAGATAGGGCATATAAGCAGCGGGTAATTTGCTGATAAGACAAAATGACATTCCTATAATACACAGATTTTAATGAGCGATTCATCTATGTTGTTCATGTTTTTAGTTTGCTCATTGTTTGCGCCGGCGTTATTGACCAATGTTTGTTGTTTAATATATTCTGATTATACTGCAGATTATGATCAAGCAATCCTCAAACGACTTTAACAACTACCGCATTCCATCAACAAATTTTAAATAACCAGCAAAATATTTACTCCATAATTATTATTGTCATTCAGAAATATTCAATTAATACTTGTTCTTTAAATGAATACTTTCCCCAGACGCAATACACTTCTCTTATTAAGATATCTTAATTCACAGATAATCAGACATTGTTCTCATAACCGTCACCACCATCCCCCATTACAAAACAAGTTTATGGAGGGGTGGTGTATGAAGTGTCTGATTGGTGATAGGATTGTGCCTGGTTTGATCCCAACTGAAGAATGAACTACGCCATGTACAGGGTTTACAGAACTTCAAGTGAATTACAGAAAGCAGTCGGCTTTCGACGCAACTAGGTTAAATAAATATGTAAATGATCTTATATAACATATAACTCATGGCGCGGAAGGAATTCATAAACTTCGAAAAAGACACTAACACTGCTGCAATGATGTGCCCATAACATCGATATTAAATATGTCTTAAAATGGTGCATACTGTGCATATCCTTGATCTTCGTTCGCGGGCTAATGAAAAACATATCGGGACTTGCAGCTATTTGTTTAACGCAGTGGGGTCTTATCGACAATTCCAAGTGTGTACACACGAAAACATGTGTATTTATCAATGCAAGTTCAGGTAAAGCTGTTAATGTGAAAAGTTGGGAGGGATTTATTGATGCTAGTTTAAGTGGAATTTATTCGATTTTTGGTGGCTTCCAAGTGATTGTGGAAATGAATGCATATCTGTTCGTTTAAATGCGCAATGGGTCTTTTTAACCCATAGGTTTTGAGCTTCTGTATTTCAGACCAAGTATTCATTATACATGTAAACCTTATCATTTTCAACTCGTGCTTTTTATGTCCTTAAAATTATTCCCATTATCTGTTTTTAATGTTGAAAATCATTCAGTAACTTGTGCGTCTGATAACGTCAGATATTTAATTTCAGAAAACTATCTTGAACTATCGTTGTTTATCGTGCAATAAACGAGAGTTTAGCGTGACAACGTGAATCTGCAGCATTTAAGTCCGATCAACTTAGTGCAATACTTAAATTGTATGTACATTCTTTAATGATATTTAACAACTTATTTTGCAAACTGAACTGTAAGAACTACAACCAACTATGCTCAGCTCGGAATCTTGTCTACAGTTTGCGTAAGTTTCTTATAGTGTACTTTTACGAGAATTTAGGATTTGTTTATTTATAAAATCTGCGAGTATTATGTTATAATATAAATTTGCACATAAATGATATGTTCTACTTAATACATGGTATAATTGCATCCCGATCTGATTGAATAACAAAGAAGTTGTAAAGTGTGTGTTCTTTGCTAAAGTGTCAACTGCATAAACAAACATGCATATTATTACCGTCAGCAAAACCGAACATTTGCTAACTTTTGTCTAATTTGTTGATAATTTTAATGGCGGTTTATCCAAGAGATTACAAAGGGATTTTGAACTATACTGTAGTTAAGGACAACCTTACCAGGAGGTTGATATTGTGTTATCGCGTTATTATTTACGTTAAAACCACAGGATAACGATTGGCATAGTCAGTGACAATATAAAGGCACGATCCAGTTTCGCATAAAAGGGACTTATTCACACCTGTTGTGTTTGTTTTAAAAGTATATTCTAAACAAAAATCCAGTGTATGCGAAAAGTGACGTCCCAGATGAGCCTGTGCAGTTGACGTCCCAGATTAGTCTAGGCGGACTGGACAAGCTAATCTGGGACGAAACTTTACGCACTATCAGGAATCACAGTTTTCCAAAAGCGAGGCTCAATTATATTTCGCCAAGTCATTGGTAAACCTCCGATCTTTGCAAATGGACTAAACCGCAATCGAGACCTACATTATTAAATGCCTCACTAAAACTGCGATAATCTTTTACATACTTTGGCGACACTTGTCCATGTCATTTTTAAGCCGAAATTAGGACTGATTACATTTTGTGAAGAAATTAAAGTTTATTTTCGTGGGCCTGTACTCATTCAGTGGCCCGCCCATTCTATTAAGCGAAACTTAATTTCAAATTTCCTTGTCATGTTTTATCATGAATAGCGCATCTTCTTATTATGATCAAAGCTTCTCCCATATGTTGACATGAAAAGCGCGATTTTATTGCATACCGTGTATTTCAACTAAGTCGGACACTGCCAAAGTCTATCTAAATACGTGATAATAACGGCAAACACATGCTAGACAAAATTCCCTAAAACAATATTAAACAATACCCTACAAACAATTATCAATAATATTTTGATACTATTTTACTGACTGTCTTTATAGCGGCAGACATGACAAATTAAATACAAAGAATTTCAGCTTGAACTATTTCCATCGTGTCAAATGTGACTTAAAATAACAAATGTTTGACCCTGCGCGTCAATTTATTGTTTTATAATCAAAATGTCTGACCCTACTTCAAAAAAATGAATTGGCTGTATTGGCCTGTACAAATATTGAATCAGACCAAATAAGATATGTACATAAACAAGGTCTCGATAGGTCTCGGTAGATAAGACATATAAACAGCAGATAATTTGCTGATACGACAAAAAACGGCCTACGTATGCTACGNTGTCAATTTATTGTTTTATAATCAAAATGTCTGACCCTACTTCAAAAAAGATGTATTGGCTGTATTGACCTGTATAAATATTGAATCAGACCAAATAAGATATGTACATAAACAAGGTCTCGGTAGGTCTCGGTAGATAAGATATATTAGCAGCAGATAATTTGCTGATAAGACAAAAAACGGCCTACGTTTGCTACGAAGATTGACCCAATTTAAATCAGTTGAGGACTGTGAAAATGGTTTTGTAAAACGAATAATTGATAAAATAATGTTTGACTTAAATTCGTGTCTTTTTTATAATGTCTGATATAAGACTTCGGGTTTGAACGCTCGTCGGACATTTGTGTCGTGCTCTGCGAAAACTGGGCAAAATGCATGTGCGTAAAGTGTCGTCCCAGATTAGCCTGTGCAGTCCGCACAGGCTAATCCGGGACAACACTTTCCGCCTAAACTGGATTTTCGCCAAGAAGAGACATCCTTTAAACGAAAAATTCCATAAAAGCGGAAATGGTCGTCCCTGATAAGCCTGTGCGGACTGCACAGGCTAATCTGGGATGAAAATTTACGCACAAGCATTTTGCCCAGTTTTCTCAGAACACGACACATTTATGGAATACATTTTACAAGAAAAGTCATACGCCTATCGGTTCTTAAGACTGCATGGTAAAGTGCTAAGGCGATTTGTTTTTAATTCTACGAGATTCGGATCCCGGTCAAGGCATTTTTTGTTTTTGCAATAGCTTGTAAAGCCTTATTCCAGATTGTATCGGTTTGCACGTAAAAACAGTAAATCACTTTGTTTTTCAGAAAAAAAAAGAAAATCTGCCTCGTCTTTGTTTACTTAATGCAAATCAAAACTTTTCAACAAAATGGACAGGAAACGTTCAAGGCCGCCCATACGTTTATTTCCCTACTCATTTTTGTATACATCATTATGTCAACCTATGTAGATAGTATTTTCGGTACACTCAGAGATATGTGTCGTGTTCTGAGAAAACTTGGCATAATGCTTGTGCGTAAATTGTCATCCCAGATTAGCCTGTGCAGCGCATTGTGGTGTCAAACAACCTTTGGTGTTCAACACCGAATCGCTTATAGTGCATTGATTACCAAAGTGAGTCAACGTAGAAACGCCATTTGGTCTCATCCTGACGTTGGGATGTAAATCCATAGTGCGTTCGATGTTTGGTGTTGCATGTAGTTCGCACTTAAATCTGGGATGATACTTCCCTCTTTTATGTAATTGTTCGTTTAAAGGAGGCCTCTTCTAACCAACAATCCAGTGAAGGTAGAAAGTGTCGTCTCTGATTAGCCTGTGCGGACTGCATAGGCTTATCTGGGACGATACTTTACGCACATGCAATAAACCCTGCTTTCACAGAGCGCGACACAAAGTGTCAAAAAAGTGTGCATAATGCGCATATCCTTGATCTTCGATCGGGTGTTTATGCAAAACATATCGGGACTTGAATCTGTTTGTTTAACGCAGCGGGATCTTATTGACAATATCAAATGTGTGCAAACGATTACAGGTGTATTTATCAACGTTAACTCAACTCAGGTATTAATGCTACTGTGACAAGTTGGGAGGAATTTATTGTTGGTAGTTTAAGTGGAATTTAGTTGAAATTATGTGGCTCCCATGTGATTGTGGAAATAAATGTTATTTATTCGTCTATAGGAGTATTAAACTTTTACATTTCAATCCATCTGTAAATGAAACATATTGATAAATTAAATCATCTGTTCGTACTATCGTTTTTGTTAATTTGCTTAAATTCATTCGAGGGAGTGCGCTTTAAAAAACTTCAGATATTAAAAATAAAACACATCTTTGTTTATTTGTAAGATACCGAAGTTATAATGGCATCTCATGTGTGATGTCTTTTAAGGTTTTCGGTTTAGGAAATATGGTTTACCTATTGTTGATTTATCATTTGTGTCGTGTTCTGAGAAAACTGGGCGAAATGCTTGTGCGAAAAGTGTCATCCCAGATTAGCCTGTGCAGTCCGCACAGGCTAATCCGGGACGACACTTTCCGCCTTAACTAGATTTTCGCTAAGAAGAGACATCATTTAAACCATAAATTCCATAAAAGCGGAAATTGTCGTCCCTGATTAGCCTGTGCGGACTGCACAGGCTAATCTGGGATGACAATTAACGCACAAGCATTTTGCCCAGTTTTCTCAGAACACGCCACATTTAAGTATCGCAGTCCGGGTTAAAGCGTGAACGTTGTATATCGACTGAATATTCTTAATCAGGCGCTTTGCGTTCAAACCCAACCGTTGCGTAAAAAGATAGTATTTATAGCCACGAAGAACAACAAATATTTGGCCCATAATAAACGATAATGCCATAATCCTAATGATTTCCCTGTTTTTAAAATAAAAACTAATTTCGCAACTGTGCTGGGAACTACATTTAAAGTTGGAATGTCAATTAAATCAATGACATGCAAATTCTGCAATTACAGCACTGGCATAAAGTTTCATCCTTCATTATAAAGATGTGTCAAATTTCAACTAAAACTGTCTTGTAACTGCAAGTATGCAAATAGATGTAATAATGCATGTAACGAATAAAATAAGCCCCATTGTTCTGTTAAACAGTTTAAAAAGAATGCGCAGAAAAAACGGATGTTGGCTTGTGCTATCTATGAAAAGGGTTCGACAACGTTAAAATGAATGCAAACAGAGTACATTAAAGCACTTTATTTAAAATCCCAGATTCAGCTTTTTCGTAGCTATACTATAGTTTGCTTATTTTTTATATGGCGACTTTAAAATGTGCACATCTAGTTATTTGGATACTTTTTAGTGTTGTCTATTGGTTTGTTGAACAACGATGATGTGTCTATGAAAAACAACTTTGCTAAAATGATCATATTGTAATTTGAATATCCCATATACTTGATTGAACGACATGTATTTAAAAAATGCACCATAATCTCAATTACTAATATGTGTCGTGTTCTGAGAAAACTGGGCAAAATGCATGTGCGTAAAGTGGCATCCCAGATTAGCCTGTGCAGTCCGCACAGGCTAATCTGGGATGACACTTTCCGCCTAAATTGGATTTTTGCTAAGAAGAGACTTCATTTAAACGATAAATGTCATAAAAGCGGAAATTTTCGTCCCTTATTAGCCTGTGCGGACTGCACAGGCTAATCTGGGATGACAATTTACGCACAAGCATTTTGCCCAGTTTTCTCAGAACACGCCACATATAATATGTAAGATACGATCCTCCATGATAAGTATCTGAATAGATCTTTAGATTGTAACCTTATCTGAATTAATAACTTGCGAACTAAACAATCCGTTGGTTGTCAATCCAAAGTAATCGATGTATGGAACAGTGTGGTTTGAACAATGTTTACCCACGTGAGCTTACTAATGACCGACTGAGTTGGTATTGGCGAATTAACACCGGCAGTTATCGTATTTATCTTTTTTCAGACTGTATTATGAGACGGTATAGGGGCACCGATTTAAAAGTATACTTACCAAAATGCATTAGGTACGCACTTCAAAAGTTGAACACATATATACCAGCAAATAAAACATTAAATAAATGAACACTGCCGGTTTCGGTAAAAACATAATAAAGTGCACTTTTAAATGTCACTGTAAAAATCCACGCAGTCTGGTCTGGAGGTACCCTGTCGGCGAATGAAACCTGAAAATTTGCGTGAATTTATAGCGGACAACTACCCTGGCCGCAATTGACATAAGACCCATTTTCGCATGACGCGGGTCAAATAATGATAGCCCTTCAATCCAACAGTATGTACATTTACAAAAATATGACATAAAACATACCGCAGACGAGTTATTTAACTTAAGATTTGTTAAGTCAAGTAATCTACAAAACAGTGTAAAAACTACTAAAAAGCCCTAACTACACATAGCCGCTTTTACAAGGTGCTACTTATTCTTTTATCGCTAACTATACGGTAATAGAATGATGTATTTATCTGTCGCAAACTGCGATAACACAAGTGTATTGAATTGCAATATTGAGGTTAATGGAAGTGCGTACAAAAGATATTTTACCGCATCAAACTTAAGCGCAGATTTGCACCGCCATAAATTTTATTTAATTATTATCGATATTTGGATTACTATAGTTTGCATTTAGCGTATTTAATGCTATACTGCACGGTCAAGATATAGGAGCATATCGACAGAGTCACAAACAGTGTTATTCAGAACAAGGGAACTTGTGTTTTGTGACAAAAAAAAANAAGTTATAATGGCATCTCATGTGTGATGTCTTTTAAAGGTTTTCAGTTTAGGAAATATGGTTTTCCTATTGTTGATTTATCATTTAAGTATCGCAGTCAGGGTTAAAGCGTGAACGTTGTTTATCGACTGAATATTCTTAATCAGGCGCTTTGCGTTCAAACCCAACCGTTGCGTAAAAAGATAGTATTTATAGCCACGAAGAACAACAAATATTTGGCACATAATAAACGATAATGCCATAATCCTAATGATTTCCCTGTTTTTAAAATAAAAAACTAATTTCGCAACTGTGCTGGGAACTACATTTAAAGTTTGAATGTCAATTAAATCAATGACATGCAAATTCTGCAATTACAGCACTGGCATATAGTGGCATCCTTCTTATGAAGATGTGTCAAATTTCAACTAAAACTGTCTTGTAACTACAAGTATGCAAATAGATGTAATAATGCATGTAACGAATAAAATAAGCCCCATTTTTCTGTTAAACAGTTTAAAAAGAATGCGCAGAAAAAAAACGGATGTTGGCTTGTGCTATCTATGAAAAGGGTTTGACAACGTTTAAATGAAGGCAAACAGAGTAAATTAAAGCACTTTATATAAAATCCCAGATCCGGCTTTTTTCGTAGCTATACTATAGTTTGCTTATTTTTGATATTGCGACTTTAAAATGTGCACATTTAGTTATTTGGATACTTTTTAGTGTTGACTATTGGTTTGTTGAACAACGATGATGTGTCTATGAAAAACAACTCTACTCAAATGATCATATTGTAATTTGAATATCCCATATACTTGTATAAACGACATGTATTTAAAAAATGCATCATAATCTCAATTACTAATATGTGGCGTGTTCTGAGAAAACTGGGCAAAATGCTTGTGCGTANTCTCCCATATGTTGACATGAAAAGTGCGCTTTAATCACATAACGTGTATTTCAACTAAGCCGGACACTGCCCAAGTCTATCTAAATACGTGATAATAACGGCAAACACGTGCTAGACAAAATGCCAATAAATAATACCCTACAAACAATTATCAATAATATTTTGATACTATTTTACCCTGCGTGTCAATTTATTGTTTTATAATCAAAATGTCTGACCCTACTTCAAAAACGATGTATTGGCTGTATTGACCTGTACAAATATTGAATCAGACCAAATAAGATATGTATATAAACAAGGTCTCGGTAGGTCTCGGTAGATAAGACATATTAACAGCAGATAATTTGCTGATACGACCAAAAACGGCCTACGTATGCTACGCAGATTGACCCAATTTAAATCAGTTGAGGACTGTGAAAATGGTTTTGTAAAAGGAATAATTGATAAAATAATGTTTGACTTAAATTCGTGTCTTTGTTATAATGTCTGATATAAGACTTCGGGTTTGAACGCTCGTCGGACATTTGATGCCGTGATTGAGAGGAACGTGTGTGTAATGCTCGTCATCGATAATTTGTGGCGGGTTCTGAGAAAACTGGGCAAAATGCTTGTGCGTAAAGTGTCGTCCCAGATTAGCCTGTGCAGTTCGCACAGGCTAATCCGGGACGACACTTTCCGCCTTAACTGGATTTTCGCCAAGAAGAGACATCCTTTAAACGAAAAATTCCATAAAAGCTGAAATGGTCGTCCCTGATAAGCCTGTGCGGACTGCACAGGCTAATCTGGGATGAAAATTCACGCACAAGCATTTTGCCCAGTTTTCTCAGAAGACGACACATTTATAGAATACATTTTACAAGCAAAGCCATACGCCTATCGGTTCTTAAGACTGCATGGTAAAGTGCTAAGGCGATTTGTTTTTAATTCTACGAGATTCGGATCCCGGTCAATGTATTTTTTTTTTCTTGCAATAGCTTGTTAAGNATGATGTCTCTTCTTAGCGAAAATCCTGTTTTTGCGGAAAGTGTCGTCCCTGATTAGCCTGTGCGGACTGCACAGGCTAATCTGGGATGACAATTTTCGCACACGCATTATGCCCAGTTTTCTCAGAACACGACACATATGGTCTACGGCGGCGTTAATCACCCATATCTGTTGTTTGAATCTATTCTGACTATACTGCAGATTGGGATCCAATAATCTTCTAACGACTTGAACAACTACCGCGTTCTGTTTGTTTGTTTAAACTAAAAATTGGAATAACGCTCTATGAACCATTACGTAATCATTATTGCTCGGCACACCGATTTGGGCTTCTGATGCGAAGGTATACCGATAAAGATGTATGTAAGGATCAATACCTAGCGAGCATGGTTTCAATCAGAAAGATTAACGATATTATAGAGATATTCGCATGAACCTACATATTTCTATTTTGCACCGCATTGTGGTGTCAAACAACCTTTGGTGTTCAACACCGAATCGCTTTTAGTGCATTGATCACCAAAGTGAGTCAACGTAGAAACGCCATTTAGTCTCATCCTGACTTAGGGATTTAATTCCATAGTGCGTTCGATGTTTGGTGTTGCATACAGTTCGCACTCTAATCTGGGATGATACTTCCCTCTTTTATGTAATTGTTCGTTTAAAGGAGGCCCCTTGTAATCAACAATCCAGTGAAGGTGGAAAGTGTCGTCTCTTATTAGCCTGTGTGGACTGCATAGGCTTATCTGGGACGATACTTTACGCACATGCAATAAACCGTGCTTTCACAGAGCGCGATTCAAAGTGTCTAAAAATTGTGCATAATGCGCATATCCTTGATCTTCGATCGGGTGCTAATGCAAAAAATATCGGGACTTGAATCTGTTTGTTTAACGCAGCGGGGTCTTATTGACAAATTCAAGTGTGTGCAAACGATTACAGGTGTATTTATCAACGTAAACTCAACTCAGGTATTAATGCTACTGTGACAAGTTGGGAGGAATGTATTGTTGGTAGTTTAAGTGGAATTTAGTTGAAATTATGTGGCTCCCAAGTGATTGTGGAAATAAATGTTATTTATTCGTCTATAGGAGTATTAAACTTCTACATTTCAATCCATCTGTAAATGAAACATATTGATAAATTAAATCATCTGTTCGTACTATCGTTTTTGTTAATTTGCTTAAATTCATTCGAGGGAGTGCGCTTTAAAAAACTTCAGATATTAAAAATAAAACACATCTTTGTTTATTTGTAAGATACCGAAGTTATAATGGCATCTCATGTGTGATGTCTTTTAAAGGTTTTCAGTTTAGGAAATATGGTTTTCCTATTGTTGATTTATCATTTAAGTATCGCAGTCAGGGTTAAAGCGTGAACGTTGTTTATCGACTGAATATTCTTAATCAGGCGCTTTGCGTTCAAACCCAACCGTTGCGTAAAAAGATAGTATTTATAGCCACGAAGAACAACAAATATTTGGCCCATAATAAACGATAATGCCATAATCCTAATGATTTCCCTGTTTTTAAAATAAAAACTAATTTCGCAACTGTGCTGGGAACTACATTTAAAGTTGGAATGTCAATTAAATCAATGACATGCAAATTCTGCAATTACAGCACTGGCATAAAGTTTCATCCTTCATTATAAAGATGTGTCAAATTTCAACTAAAACTGTCTTGTAACTGCAAGTATGCAAATAGATGTAATAATGCATGTAACGAATAAAATAAGCCCCATTGTTCTGTTAAACAGTTTAAAAAGAATGCGCAGAAAAAACGGATGTTGGCTTGTGCTATCTATGAAAAGGGTTCGACAACGTTAAAATGAATGCAAACAGAGTACATTAAAGCACTTTATTTAAAATCCCAGATTCAGCTTTTTCGTAGCTATACTATAGTTTGCTTATTTTTTATATGGCGACTTTAAAATGTGCACATCTAGTTATTTGGATACTTTTTAGTGTTGTCTATTGGTTTGTTGAACAACGATGATGTGTCTATGAAAAACAACTTTGCTAAAATGATCATATTGTAATTTGAATATCCCATATACTTGATTGAACGACATGTATTTAAAAAATGCACCATAATCTCAATTACTAATATGTGTCGTGTTCTGAGAAAACTGGGCAAAATGCATGTGCGTAAAGTGGCATCCCAGATTAGCCTGTGCAGTCCGCNTTTTAAGGTTTTCGGTTTAGGAAATATGGTTTTCCTATTGTTGATTTATCATTTAAGTATCACAGTCAGGGTTAAAGCGTGAACGTTGTATATCGACTGAATATTCTTAATCAGGCGCTCTGCGTTCAACCCCAACCATTGCGCAAACAAGAGAATATTAATAGCCACGAAGAACAACAGATAGTTGGCCAATAAACAACGATAATGCCATAATCCTAATGATTTTCAATTTTTGTTGAAATGGAAACTTATTTCGCAACTGTACTGGGAACTACATTTTAAGTTGGAATATCAATACAAATGACATTCAAATCCGACGCATATGGATATACTTATGAAGTTAACGAAAAAAATTAGCCCCCAGATTTCTGTATAAACCGTGTAAATCGCTTGCGCAGAAAACATTGGCAATCTTTTGAAATATTTTTTGTTTGTTTAAGTTATTGAAATAATACTTTCAGGAACAGTTTAAATAAATGTAAACACAGTATATTAAAACACTGAATTTTTAAATCCCAGACTCTTCTTTTGTCACTATATTATAGTTTGGTATTTTTAATATTCCTTCTTTTAAACTATGCACAGCTTATAATCGGAAGCTTTTTGTGTTGTGTATTGGGTTTTTGAACAACGATTATGTGTCTAGGAAAAAACGCTAGTATCATCATAATGAAATTTAAATGTTCCATAAATTTGTATGGTTGACATGTATTTAAAACATACACCATAATATGCCAATTACAAGATACGATCTTCCATTATAAGTATCTGAATAGATGTTTAGATTGTAACCTTATCTGAATTAATAACTTGCGAACTACATAATCCGTTGTCGGACCAAAATCTAGATATATTGAACGGTATGAGTTTAACAATGTTTACCCACGTGAGCTTACTAATGACAGACCGAGTAGGTATTGGCGAATGAACACTGGTAGTTATCGTATTTATCTTTTTCAGACTGTATAATGAGACTGAATAGGGGCACCGACTTAAATGTATACTTCCCAAAATGCCTCAGGTACACGCTTAAAAAGTGTACACTAGCAACAATGGTAATCGTAATTTATTAAACACCTCCAGTAACTGTAAGGCAAATTAAAATTTAAAAAGTGCAATTGTAAATGCTTTTGTAAACATCCGCGCAGTCTGGTCTGGAGCTACCCTGTCCGTAGATGAGTTCACGAAACCGTGCGTGAATTTATAGCGGACAGCTACGCTGGTCGCTATTGGAATAAGACCCATTTTCGCATGACGCAGTTCAAATATTTAATAAACTTACACGACGTTAAATCCAACAGTATCTACATTTACAAACATATGGCACACACAAAAAAAACATATAGGATACGCGTAATTTAACTTCATTTTTGTTAAATCCCGTTATTTCCAAAAACAGTGTACAAAGCCCTCACTACACAAAGCCGCTTTTACAAGGTGCTACTTATTCTTTTATCGCAAACTATACAGATAGAGAATGATATATTTATCTGTCGCAAACTGCGATGACAAAAGTGTATTGAATTGCAATATTGAGGTTAATGGAAGTGCGTACAAAAGATCTTTTACTGCATCAAACTTAAGCGCAGATTTGCACCGACATAAATTTTATTTAATGATTATCGATATTTGGATTATTATAGTTTGCATTTAGCTTATTTAATGCTATACTGTACGGTCAAAATATAAGAGCATATCGACATAGTCACAAAGGGTGTTATTCAGAACAAGGGAAGTTGTGTTTTGGGACAAAATATACTCATCGGATTTAATGTGAAGGTATAACATGATGGCAAAACTGTTTTGCCTTGTTAAATATTTTGCTACTTTCGATCTTAAGAATGCCACTGATTCTACAGCTTCTGACACTACTGCTCCCCCTAATGCTACTACTTCTTCTAGTGTTACTGTTACTGCTATTGCAAAAAACATGTAGGTGTAATTCTTCTATCATTGCTTATCATACTACTACTACAACAACTAGTTCTTCTTCTACTGCTGCCACTACAACTACCACCGCTACTTACTTCAACTGCAACTACC